>ML780110.1:441187-453168 GCA_009831015.1 Picea engelmannii
ATGATTTTCGTTTAGATTTGCCTCCATATATGCAGATGTATGCAGTTGTTAATGTTGAGAATTTGAAGTTGTATGAGCCTCCGTTGATCGATGATCAAGGAGAGAATGTTCAGATTGCTTCCATAGATGATTTTTCTCCAGAGTATCTAACAGAACTGCAGGAAGACACCATACTTGACAGGAGGATGCGAACTTCGAAGCGAGGAGATGTGGAGTATTTGCGAGTTGGTCTAAAAGGGAAAAATCCAAGCAAGGCCAAGTGGATTGAGGTTGGAAGGGTGAGGGAACTATACCCTCATCTTCACATAGACTGAGATAGTCTTTTGGAGGTCCAAAAGCTTCCCAATGGGGAGGTGTGATCAGGGGATCAAATTTTGCTCAATTTTCAAAGTGCTCAGAATGCGACGAAAATAGTGCCATTGCGTCTGTCTCGTCTTCCTGATTCCGGTGGTATATTTACTTTCGCAAACAGAGTCTGTATGAAGGAGTTATGGCGATCTGTCCGCCAAGCCAAACAGGGAAAAATTTGGGATGCTGACTGTACCTGTCCCTACAGTCCGTACAGTCCGTACGGACACGTGGCAGGGCCGTTCCGTCATGATGATGTGGCAGGTGGAAGACATGGTGCATTTTTATTGGTTGGTGGTTGTCCAATCGAGTGATGGCACGTGTCATTTGTAGCCAATAATGTGTGGACACGTGGCCCAACCCATTGGCGCCACGTGTCACTATACGACTGGTTCATATGGTTGTATATATATAAAATGATATGGGGAGTCCACGGGGTTCGACACCCGGACCTCCCCCACAGTACAAAGCTCTTATGAAACTCTGCTAGCCAACTTACCGCCACTTGTCCCTTGTTAGGGAGGCGGGAAACATTATATTTAATTTGTATTTGTGTTGTATTGGCATGGGGGGTCGGGCCGGGGCTTAGCCCCGACCCGCGGTTCTTTGTAACATATATATGATCGTCGACCATATGTTTATTGTTATTGTAATATTCCGCGCAGGTTTGAATATAGCCCACAGACTATATATGTGTGTATAACCATATTTATTAACCCATAACTGTTGTGTGGATCGTGAAATGCGCGCGGGTATTGGTTGTGGTGGTTCCCACGGTTTTCAAATGGATTAACCACTTCTCCGCCCAACTTTTGGTCCTATGGCCATACGCCCAAGTGCCTAGGCGGTTAGGGGTTGGAGGCACCCTAACCGTCCTACGGTTTGCACCGTTGGCGCGGTTGCACCCGGTGCCAAGTTTTTACGCTTAAAAGAGCGTGTGAGCCAGGTTTGTATAACAAGGGTGCGATTTGTAGAACCAGAGACAACAAAGTTGAAGAGGGAGACTTCAAGGAGGCTATCTTCTTCATTTTTCGACCGTTTCAGGTGCTGAAAGAGCCCAGACAGGGGTTTTGGGACGCTGGGAAGCCATTGGAGCAGTCGATTTGTCATTTTGAGCATTGTAAGGCATGTTTTTGAGCACTTTGAGCAATTTAATAATAATGATCCATTGGAAGCTGGACCAGGAGATGTAGCCCGGAGTGGGGTGAACTCCTTTATCAAGTTGTTGTGTTTATGTGTTGATGTTCAATGTTTATGCTGCTGTCTATGTGTATTTTGCATAAGTAATCCTTAATTTATGTGTTGCAAATTGATCCGGTTGCTTTAAACACATAACATTTCACTTGCAATAATTATTCAAGTTTTTCAAGTCTTCTTCATTTTTAGATCATGCAGTGCAATAGCCTCTTGCTTGGTAAATTCTTGGATCACTGTGTCATTGAGTGGTCCTTCCAAGATTTGTTCTGTAGTGATGATAACCTATTCGAGTTCAGCTCCCTGGCTTTCAAGTTCAGCGAATAGTTGGCATGCCTTTTCTTGAATTTGCTGAAGTTTTTGGGAGACTTCCATCAGTTTACTTTGCAACATATGTACCTGTTGTTGGGTTGTGCATTGTTCTGCAAACCTCTTCATTCTTTTGACAGGGGTCAAAGTATTTATTTGCACCTGTAGCGTGTCTGCATGCTTCTTTTCTTCTTGGAGTTGTGCCTCCAATGTCTACAATTCTGGATTCTCTGCGAGGGTTTCATAAGTCTGGGTGCTTCTAGCACTCAGCTACTTACATTCCAAGGTGACCAACTGTTCTTCGAGCAGTCGCCTCTCTTAGATCTCTTATTTCTTACGAGGTATTGGGCATGGTATGAAGCTCCAGATCCATGATACGTTGTTGGAGTTGTTGGATTACTTCTTCCAGTTGGGTCACCTGCTGTGGGAGATGATCTTCCATCTTCACTTCTATGACCGTCACAGAGCGCAGTGCCTTGTGAACCTTTTTCTATACTTCAAGTTTATCTGCTAGAAACTGTGCCTTTTCCTCATCCCACTTCGCTTTTAGGGAAAGATTTTCCCATTATTCCCCATTATGTTGTTCTATAAGTGATTTATATGCTTGCATTAAATCCTGGGTGTCTTGTGTTGTGTCTTCTTGAGCTTGTCGAAAGCGAGCTTTGACTTGATCAACAATCTGGTGTAATTAAGTGGGCTCATCACTTGTTCCCGATATTCCGCTTATAAAGGGCACTGTAGAAACTACTTGGATGGACTGGAGTGTTTGCTACACTTATTTGAGCTCACCCTTGATTCGATTGAATAGCTCCTCCTTCTTTACTTCTTTATTTTCTGCGAGCTTTAGTGAAACATCATTCAGCGCGACAATTAATAAGTCGTAGTCATCCGGGGTAAGGGTAGTTTTAAGCATTTTCCGGGTGGCCTTAGCTTTCTTTCAGGAGGAGGTTTTCGTGGCATCATCTTTCTTTTCATGGTGGGATCCTCCTCCTCTCTAGGTGGAGTAACCTCACCTCTATTTTTCTCAACTTCTGTACCACCTAGCTCATTACCATCACCTCCCTGCACAGGTGAGATCGACGTAGTCTTCATGGATGTGTTAGGGATTTCTTCAACTTTGTCATCCTTCTTAGTCCTGCTTGGCCCAGTTGTATCTAGCATAGCTTCAGGGATTTCCTCATCGCACATGTCTGCGGGGTCTGCTGCAACAAGGAGGTTCGTCGACCATTCCTTGGTAATCTCCTCCAAGTCATCTTCTGTCAGCTTGTCTTGGAAAATGTTTAACAGGTAGCGTATGCTTGTCATTGATGGCAAGTACAACAGTGAAGGTGGTAGGATCAGAGTGTGCATCGATGGACAAACAGGAACAATGTAAGCTCAGGAGGAATTAGTGCAGAGTCGAATGCAATGCATAGGTGTGCACCAGGGATGAGGTTAACTCATGACTAAAGCTCAAGGGAGATAGCGTTCTTAGGATCACAGGCGGATCAAAGGTCGAGGCCTTTGACACTTAGAAATTCTTCCAAGTAAGAAGGATGTGTAAGCTTGGAGGAGAAGCGTCGGTGATCGTTGGATCCCATCCTGAATTCTCGATGACTGTCAGATCTCAATGTAGACAAGAGGAGCGCACATATATGGAGGATAGATCTCGGGCGTTAGATCCGAGCGCAGGGTCCGACCACCGTTGGATCGAGGAGAACCTGCACGTTCTTTAAAGTGGAAGGAGTAGAGGGCTCACAAATCCCGATAGCATGAGGGTCGTCAGATCTGAATAAAGATAAGAACAGGGCACTGAAGAGGAGAATAGATCTCAAGCGTCAGATCTGGGCACAGGCTCTGACCACCGTTGGATCGAGGAAAACCTGAACGATCTTTAAAAGTGCAAGGAGTAGAGGGCTCACAGATCTCGAAAGCAGGAGAACCGTCCATCTCAGGGGATTATGTGGACCATTGATCCGACTCCCTATCGGAGTTTCGAGGATCAAGAGTTGTGTTGGTAGCCAATTCACATTTTCTACTGTCCTTATAAGCTACCTACACCAATGTTTTGCAACCCTTAATTTTTCGTCACAATTCTCAAATAAATGACACTTTTATTTTTGCACTATTTACACACTTACCTTCGTTCTTTTTCTCACAACTGTAAGCGTGAAAACTTGGTCTTTCAAAGTCGCATTAAAATATTCACTGAATTGTCGTTATCATTCTTGTTGATATGCCCATTGCGTTTACATTTTACTTATCATTATGCAGTTGGAAAAACCCTTTTGATCTATACTCATTTGACATTCTTCGATTTATTATGTAATTTCGTTTCATGAGTGATTGAGTTGTGATGCATTGGCAATTGGATCTACATGTTATTTGATCAATTCACTTGGCATATTGATTATATGAAAAAGCATTGGTGTTATGGTTTAAACCCTTGGTGTGAATCGTTTCATACAACACTTGGTATTGGTTTCGATTTGTGTGTTTGGTTTTAAAACTAGGGAATAACTTTTGATTGCGCGAATGGTTTATCCACTTACCAAAGGTTTCGATTGATTGATTGAAGTGGCATAGTTGTAACACATATGCGTTGTGACTTGAATAGTTGAAAGCGTCGGCGATTGTACCATGGTAATGACTATTCTGCATGGACAGAAATAGCTCCACCACCTTCGCACGATGTCATTAATGCTTACCCCTATCCCTGTTTCACCTCTGCTAGCATCAGGTAAGCCTAGGAGCGTTTTGCTCCTGTGTATGCTGCGTTCAAACCCTAGCTCGTTCACATCGCTCATCCTGTGCTCTTCTCCATGGAACCGGTGGTGCGAATTGATTCGAACGGTAGTCAAGCCCTGCTACTATTCGATAACACCCAGAAATATTTACAAGATAATGGTTGGCTCATGTTTGTACAGAAGTTTGAGGGGTTTAATGGGTGTAGGGACAAAATAGGTGACATTCATCCTGAAATCAGTGAAGAGTTCATCAACTCTTCCACAGGATTAGCAGCCACGGGCCAACGATGGTTTAAAAAATCTAAAGTTGAGGAGGTTCCATGGCCGTTATTGTTCATCTCACGGAAGGTCACATCCTGTGACAGAGGTGTGCCTATTTCCATGCTTAAACCAAGGTGGCATGATCTTTTGATAGTGGTTAAACAATTCGTGACCTGTGAGGGTCGGTATGGACTGGTTTTTCTTTATCACCTTTGAATGTTAATGAATTGCATGGGTTATCCATTGAATATGACATTTTATTTCCAACGTAGTCTTTATAAAATGGATAAGAGGTTTAAACAAGAGAAGGGCGATAGTAGCTTGTTTCACCATGGCCTGATCAGACTCATCGTCGTTCATCATTTAAATCTCCATGGCGATAGTTGGAAAGTTTTTCTCTCTCGGAATGGTTTTGTTGATTCAGAGTCTATCCAAGTTGATAACTCTGTGGTTAGTGAGACTAAGGTCGGGCCACCCGTGCCTTTTCATGCCCTTCTACCCTCTCCCAAACCCTCGGTCAGCCCTGATATTGACCTACCCGATGTTATAACAGACAAGGTTGAGGCTGTAAAAAATCCTATGAGGAAGAAGGTTAAGGGTAACCCTACTATCGACGACAAAGGTAAAAAGAATGCTCGACTCATATTGAGACTGGCCCGGAATAAACCTAAGCCAAATGATGAGCAGAAGCCCATAGTCCTCAGTGAAGATTGTGACTCTGATATCGAGCGCTTCCTGGCTAGTGAGTACCCTTATTCCCAAGGTCTATGCTCCGAGCCACCCTATGACTTCGTTTCTAATTTTCCCTTGTGCTTAAAGAACAATCCTAGCTACCCTCGGATCAAGCTACCTAGTGAAACCCTCGGTGATTTAACCAAACCCTCAATTGTTATTTCGAAGCCCGGGCAGTCGTCATGCGACCAATGTAATGTGTGGTTGGAACGCTACTATACAGATGTTCCTTTATTACAGTCGAAAATCAAATCGTTGGAAAACCAAGTTACAGTATTGACAAGCCAAAGGGATAAGCTTCAAGCTAATGACAAGAAGCAGAAAACCAGTGGTTCCATTGTTTTTAGGAATGTCGAATCGGCTACAGCCTTCGTCAATTCCAAACTGTCATGACCAAGTTGTATGCTCATCATCTAGGTATGAATTTTGATATCAATTCCATTCTATCAATTGCTAGGATTAATATAATGAATTGAGTTTGGTTTTCAAATAGCTCTGCCTATTGTTTGAAATGGCTCTGTCATAGCCATATAAAAAACGGTTATGTTGTGGATCCTGTACATTGTTTTCATTTTGCTAAAATTAAATGAAGTTATGATTTGGTTACACAATTTGGTTGTGCCCAGTTTATCAATTGATTGGTTTTCACTGGGTCTGATTCGTTTGTCTTTTAGTTTGAGTTAACGAAATCAATGGTTTTTTATTTCGCTTGGATTTTGTTTGTATCTAACCTGAACAGGAGGTTTTTACGCTAAAATTAGAACACAGTTGTGTTTTGATTTAACATGATGTTGTTGTCATTGGATATCAACGGCTCTGATTTATTTTTTGTGATTTGATTGTTGAGACAATTTCATAGGATTGAATTGATAAATACGATGTAGTCTATTAAAATTGAAAAAACGACTCTGTTTTGTCAACATTTTCGTTTGGATTTGGATTATTTCTGACCTGTGCAAAATATCTCTTCGCCGAAATCATGGAACTATGTTGATTCATAACGACTATGTTAAACTCAAAATGTTTGATTCGCTCTTGTTTTGATTGGATTGCTGCATATCTTGAGTTAGCAAGATTGTTTTTATGAGTTGGATTCGTATCGAAAATAGAATTGATGCTACTCTGTTGATTTTAATTTTCAAAACTGAGTTTGTTAAACTCAGATCGACATATGTCATCTCTGTTGATTCGTATGATAAAATTCGGTTAATAGTTCGTTTTTAAATGAATTCGTTGAAAGTCAATCGATTTTGTCTTCCCCCAATTGGCAATAATAAACGATTGGATGACTCTTACAGACCCCGTTATCAACCGATTAATTCCATTATGATTTCGTTTGTATATCAGTTTTGATTTGATTCGCTAATAGCATGGATCGTTTGTTATGTTTAATATAGTGCGATCAATTTGAGAAAACGATCCTGTTAATTTGGTTTGGATTCGAAGTGATCTTGTGGATAGCTGAAGAAACTATTTGTGATTTCAATTGATTATGAAAATGATTTCATTACTGTTTGGTTATCCAATACGATGGTGTTTACCCGAATTGGTTATAACGAATTAAACAGAGTGTAGCTATCTAGGTTATCATTTGATTTATTTTGTTCAATTTGCATACAAGTGTCGATTTGAATGAGGCTTTTAGCAATCAAATATCTTTTGATAGGTTGAATGTAGTTTCTAAAATTTTAATTGATTTTAATACGATTCTGTGTTTGATTTAGACCAACTACAGAATCGTAAGATTATGTAGCTAGTCTTTAGAATTAGATTTTTATCAATTTTATCAACAAAATATCCTCTTAACCTGTCCTTTTTTTACCTCTTTCAGGTACATTCAAATTGCATTGGGCATGCTGTGGCAGTCTAGGAGATATTTATGTGATATGGTTTTATTTTTAAGTTGTTAGTTTGAGTTAGAGATAGGAACTTGGGATATCATCCCAGATTTTCTGTAAACAGTTTTGATAACTTCCACAGGGATGTTTTACCCTGTAGGAGGTCTTTAAATACTTATTATTTTTTGTAATAAGGATCATCCTCACTTGTGGGAGAACCAGGCCATGGATTTTTGATACAAACTGAGACGAGAGTTGATGTCTTGTAACAGATTTCGCTTTCAATATATCAAACTTTTGTTTCATGTTTTATGCATGTCAGTTTGCAGTTGATTATAGACTACTTTAGATATCATAATCTATTGCAGGATGATATGATTTGATTAATGTGTTATCCATATCTGATCTCTTTCATTATTTAAAAATACAGCAATTACTTAGTTTCAGTTAATGAATCACAGACTTCTCTTCTTCATTAATTGAATCATTTTGTATAGATCTTTGCATACAGATTTATCTAACTGTGAAGATTTATAAATCATAAGATTGTTGTAATTTTTATGTCTTGTTTGTCCTGTAATGTTATTTGAAGAGCACAACTGCTTCTAGTTTACGAGAAGCTCATGGATAATTCAGTGCGGGTTTCCTCCCTCCGATCAGCTAAGAAAATTATTACATACAGGACAAACCTTGAGTGTTTCTTTAGGTCAGTTTGTTATTTATTTGATAGTTAATTTGTTAGTATAATTTAAGTAGTTTAGTTAGATATATTTGTAGTTTAGATTTGTAGTTAGAGTTAGTATATTAGTTGTTTAGTTTAGATAGTTTTTATTTTATTTATTTTTCATAAAATCGTAAAAATCAAAAGACAATAGCTCTCGCTGTCTTAGGATAGAATACAAATGAGTTTTTCAGGTTTTCATTCAAATCTGTAAATTGTAAATATTGTACATTTGTGAATAAGATTTATTTATGTTAGTAGCTAGATATTTAATTTCTTAGAGTTAGCATAGTATTAGATAGTAGATTAGAATAGTTAGATTTGTTTAGTTTGTTTTAATAGTTGTTTTTAGTTAGATTAGTTATTTTAGAGTAGTTTTCTTTTTTGTTTTATTAGGAATTAGATCGGCTAACGGAGCTGCTAAATCCGTCAGGGTGGGTTATCCCAAATAGCTTGGATTATTAGACAACCCCGGACCGGATCCACTATCCCAGTTGACGGACGGTCAATTTCGCCCGTCAACAAATGGCGCTAGAAGGAGGGACTGAAATTAATTAATGGAATGAGGCGGTCGTAAGACTCCTCCACCACCTAATCGCTCACTTATAGTGACTAGAAGCCATTCGAATGAAAATATTCCCCTTCAAACAACAACCACGTCAATCGATGATCCACGGATCACAGTTGAGCCAACAACCCCTAATCCTACAGGTGGTGACATACAAGAGATTGTCCGTCAATATCTTATAAGAACTCATAGTGCCTTGGCCCGTTTGAGGCAACCTAACCATTCATTGGACCAACCTTTGGATTTCTCTGATATAAGAGAACAATTAGGAGGCACTGATCTCACTATGAATCCTACAGATCCAATCCTAAATCCTGCTACAGGAGGATCTGGGATACCTCCTTCACCACCTCCATCATCTCCTTCCTCTTCTGGAGGATATTCTTCTCATGAAGGAAGTTCCCCTTCTCAGCCTTCCACACTGACTACAACAATAGAAAATCAGAACAACCCTGCTAGACCTTGGATCGACCAGGATGTCGTAGTTGTACCTGGAGCTTAGCATCCTTTACCTAAATATCTAGAGAAATGGCTTCCCAAGTTTGACCCTGACTCAAAACAGATCGTTGAAGATCACATTAAAAAGTTTATGTTAGCCATAAGACTCCGCAATGTCGAGCATGAAGACGTTGTCTGTAGTTTGTTCCCCTATACTTTCGAGGGCAATGCATCTACATGGTACTTTGCCCAACAACCCCATACCATCGTGTCTTGGGAAAAATTTGAGTCATGCTTTTTGGAAAAGTTCGGAGACGGTAAGCCTCCGGAAGTCCTAGTCATGGACTTTTCTAGCTTAAGAATGAACCCAAAAGAAAAAGTTAAAGACTTTAATCAAATATTCTTAACACTTAAAAACCGAATCCCTACGGATTCCATGCCCGCTGAGAATCTTATAATAGCATACTACACTAAAGCTTTGCATCAAAGTATAGCTATTTGAGTTAAACGATCTAAGAAAGCCACGTTGTTAGAAGCCTTCGAGGAGGCTGGCCAGATTGAAAAAGACATACTTAGTCTTAAAGAATCTACTAGAAATGAAACAGAGACTAGTTCTTCTTCCAAAAAGAAGATTGAAATCCTCCCCAGACCCACTCAAAGTAAAACACAACCTGAAATCTCTGATTTAGAAAACTTAACTAAAGTTGTTCAAAAACTGTCAGATCAAGTAATAGACTTAAAAAGGATGACCGAAGAAGATTATTCGAACAAAGGGCCTTACAAACCCCTGTTCCGGAAGTCTTTTCCCACCAACCGACCTAATCCAACCACCGAAGGCTTTAATCTAGAAAGTCTGCAATATACCCTTCAAACAATTCTAGAAGCCCAAGATAGCTTGATGCCTCCTGAGATTCCTAAGGAGGTAGTTGAACAAGAGACAGTTCAAGAAGAGGAGTCTTCTCCAAACATTTTTGGACACTTCTCGGATAGCATCTTTCAAGATAACTTCGAGACAATACATCCCTATAATACCAGGAGTAAGAAAACAAACAAACCTTCTACCGAAAACACTACAACTTCGCCTCCAAAGCAATCTAAATCAGCTACAAAAAATGTTACAGAATATCTCAGAGAACGACAAAAATGGTAATTCAAGTGGTAACAAGGTTGTGCAGAACAAATTTCCTCAGAAGACTTCCACTAAAAACAATCCTGATCCTCAAGATAAAGGAAGCCTTCCTGTAAGTAATGTAAATAATGTAAATAATGTAGTTAAAGTAGCTTTAGAGACTGCGAGTAAAAAGCCACAAACTACCACCCTTAGTACTCGTAAAAATGTACCTCCATTTTTGTTAACTATCGAAATCTTTAATAGGAATGTGCACAATTGTATGGTAGACTCAGGGGCATCATCCAATGTGATGTCATGGTCTGTATGCCAGAAGATTAATGCCAAAGTTGAACTATCTACTTTAAAAATCATACAACTTGATCGGACCAATGTTAGAGTTATAGGCGAACTAAAGAATGTGCTTATAATATTATCGTCCAACCCCAAGGTTCATCAAGTCATTGATATTATTGTTGTGGATATTCCAGAAGTGTATGGTCTGTTTTTAAGCAGGGACTGGTCGGAACAGCTACATAGCTAATTCGCAACAGATTGGTCTCATATATGGCTTCCAGAGAACGATAAGCCCAACAAGATCAAGGTAAATCGTGAGCACTACCTTAAGTTCACGGTCACAGATTTGAACGATCCCAACGAACCATTTACACCTTTTGCTAATTCACTCGAAGTACAAGGGATGGACACCTTTTTCGGCAATTTCATGGCTGAGGCTTCAGCTACCACCAATCCAGAAAAATAGTCCGAGATTGTAGCATATGTGCATCCAACAGCTTCTACGCAACGATCTCATGTACCCGATGAAAATCAAATTTGGTCTCTTTATTTTGACGGGTCAAAATCCAAAGAAGGAGCTGGCGCAGGCTGCGTTATTATCAACCCGACAGGTAACAAAACATTGATTACATGTAGGTTGGAATTTGAATGTACTAATAATACTGCAGAATATGAGGCTTTACTGCAAGGTCTCAGAAAATCTTTGGATATGAACATTAAAAATTTGACCATCTTTGGCGACTCTAAAATAGTGGTTAGACAGGTAAGAGATTTTATCCACTGTCTATCTCCGCATCTTGAAAGCTACCAATCTGAGGTATGGAATTTAATGAATAAATTTTCTGCTTTCAATATAAATTCTATTCCTAGATTGAATAACTCTGAAGAAGATTTATTAGCTAATGTAGCTTCTAAACTCTTTCCTGCAGAAGGCTTGTCCCCAGATGCATTCTCCATCGAACTGTTATTCCAGCCATCCATTCCCAACAACATCATGAACTGGAGAGTCTTTGACGACGATCAGCATATTATTAGCTCCCTGCACATGGAAGAAACTTTTCAAGGCGCGGTGATAGACGAACACACACACACGACGACAATTTGTGTGATTTCACGGTAATACCAGATACAAGAACTCCTGAATCTTCATCTGATATGGTAAACTTGTTAAGAACAAAACATCAATATAGCATATAAAAACCTCAGGAAAAGTACTCAACGCCTTGAAAAAGAGATAATTTTAGATAATAAGCCTCTTCGAGGGGGCAACCTCCTTTTACCCCAATTAAATGTTCAAATACAAGATGATTCAAAATGAAAATGTCTCCTTGGTATATATAGGAGACTAGGAGGTATAATTACAAATAATGGCCTAAAGCCGACATAATTAAAATAACATTAGTAATCTAAATTACAACTAATGGCCTAAAGCCGACATAAA
>ML780110.1:457237-476012 GCA_009831015.1 Picea engelmannii
AGTTCCCTTTTTGGGTGGCATGTTGGCCAAGTATCACTTTTGAACCTTGATTTTGAGGTGGTTCTGCTAGATAATATTTCTTCTATTGTATCTCCCAATTTTTGGCCCTTCTGGGTATGAAACTTTCTCTTATGTATTTCTCTGATATTTCGTCTCTGCAATGCCACAGGTCTGATCAAAATTGGATGTGCCAAGTGGAATTTACAGTAACTTCCCCACAACTTGCCGATTTTTGGCCTTTCCCGGAGATCTCACTTGTATAGTGTGCCCCGCACAAAGTAATTGATATAAAATTCTGAAACTAGTACCCAAAATACTAAAGACTGACCAAAATCCAATGCAACCAGTCCCATGCAATTTGGATACTCTAGGAATAAGTTATGATTGTTTTACCTGAAACTCCTTCTTGAGACTAGTCAATAGGGCTAGTCAGATACCCTATCTTACACAGGGTGTATGTACAAATTTAAGATGACCCAGAGGTTGAAATTTTTACAAAAGATACACTACTAATTTCTGTAAATGGCCTCTAGAGTTCAGGGTCTGAAACGTTATAGAAACTTTTTTATAGGAAAACTTCCGCAATGACTCCTTCAGGA
This sequence comes from Picea engelmannii, assembly GCA_009831015.1. Lineage (NCBI taxonomy): Eukaryota > Viridiplantae > Streptophyta > Pinopsida > Pinales > Pinaceae > Picea > Picea engelmannii. The sequence continues at coordinate 457,837 of ML780110.1, forward strand.
TGATTCCAGAACCATATCTTGTACAAGCTGTATCTCCAAAAGTATAAGGCCTCAGGAGTTGAATGTTTAACCCAACATACCTTGATCCGTCTTCTAAATACCCTCCAAGCTGTTCCTTCTGAAACGTTGTAGAAAAAATGTTATAGCGAAAATTCCACGGTGTCTCAGATGTAGCAGCGAAACCCCAAGACCTTGAGCTCTGATACCATATGTTAAGAACCAAACATCAATAAACCTCAGGAAAAGTACTCAACACCTTGAAAAAGAGATAATTTCAGATAATAAGCCTCTTCGAGGGGGCAACCTCCTTTTACCCCACTTAAATGTTCAAATACAAGATGATTCAAAATGAAAATGTCTCCTTGGTATATATAGGAGACTAGGAGGTATAATTACAAATAATGGCCTAAATCCGACATAATTAAAATAACATTACTAATCTAAATTATAACTAATGGCCTAAATCCGACATAAATAAAATAGCATTACTAATCTAATATGCCCCAATTAAGGGGTAATGAGCCAATATTAGGGATTAACAAAACTCGATCCCTAAATCTGTAGGTAGATTAGAGAAGTTTTATGATCTTCAAGACAAATTTAAAAATTTGGTCAACTGTAAAACCAATAGTTCCTCGTTATCTTATGAAAAGGTAAACTTAGGAACTAAGGACAATCTGCAGTGCATTAATCTAGGGGTAGGATGTTCTGAACAAGAAAAAGTTGCCTTTATTAAATTGTTCAAAGAATTTAAAGATTTCTTCGCATGGAAGTATGACGACCTTAAAATTTTCGACCCTAACATCATACAACATGTCATTCCTATGAAGCCCCAAACCTTACCCTTTCAACAAAAACTGAGGAAAATGCACCCTAAGATCGAACCGACCATTCAAAAAGAATTGAATAAGCTCCTAAATGCTAAGATAATTTTTTCTGTTAGGCACACTCAATGGGTTTCTAACCTTGTCCCAGTCCGGAAGAAAAGTGGGGAAATCCGACTCTGCGTCGATTTCTGAAACCTTAATAGAGTGTCTGGTAAAGACAAATATCCTGTCCCACCCATGGAACAGATCCTACAACAAGTATCTGGTTCTGAAATACTATCCTTATTGGACGGTTTCTCGGGATACAACCAAGTCCTGATGTCTCCACCATACCAACTTAAAACTACCTTCCATACCCTGTGGGGCACTTATGCTTATCGAAAAATTCCCTTTGGATTGATTAATGTCGGTGCCACTTTTCAGAGAGCAATGGACATTTCTTTCCGAGGCCTAATCAATCTCCGTTGTAGTTTACTTAGATGATGTTACCATTTTTTCTAAAAACAAAACCGATCATCTAGCTCACTTACGAGTTGTTCTACAGTTATGTCATAAATACAGCATCTCCTTGAATCCTAAAAAATCCATCTTTGTAGTAGAATAGGGTAAACTCTTAGGATTTATTGTGTCAAGCGAAGGGATGATTATCGACCTCGATAGGACTCAAGTCATCGCGAAACTTCCCCCTCCTACATCCAAAAAATCTATGCAGTCTTTCTTAGGCCAGATTAACTTTGTGAGAAGATTTGTCCCCAGCTTCTCTGAAATGGTCAGACCCTTGCAGAAACTAATTAAGAAAGACACCCAATATCACTGGGGACCCATAGAAAATCAAGCTTTTAATGCAATAAAGAAGGCCATAATAGACGCTCCATCTCTCATCAGCCCCGATTTTTCTCAAGACTTTACACTCTACACTTTTGCTTCTGATTGTTCCTATGCCACCGTCCTAACCCAAAAGAATGTCGAGAACAATGAAGTACCCATTGTCTTTATGATATATTCTTTCAAAGGCGTTGGACTTAATTACCCAGCGGTAGATCGACAAGCCTATGCTGTTTTCAAAGAAGTCAAGCACTTCCGGTCCTATCTTTTGAAGTCAAGGATGAAAGTCATTGTCCCCTACCCAGCCGTCAGGAACCTATTAGTGCAGAAGGAACTAGGTGAAAAGAGGGATAACTGGGTCACCTCCTTCCAGGAGAATGACTTAGAAATCACCCTAGCTCAGACAGTGAGAGGCCAAGGGTTATGAAAGTTAGTTGTTGATTCAGCAGCAGGACAACAAGAAGAAAGCGATACATCAAACCTAGGACAACACGATCAAAATCTAATATGCCATGCACAAAACCCTGTCAGTCCTTAGTATGACGATATAAGATTCTGTCTTGAACATGGGTCAGCACCCCGTCACTTGGATCCCGCTAAAAGAAGAGCATTGAGATTAAATTCTACCTCCTTTCATATGGTTAATGTTATCCTGTTTCGTCAAAGTTTTGACGGCGTACTGATGCGCTGTCTTGAAAAAGATGAAGCAAAAAAAGTCTTGCTAGAGTTGCATGCAGGAGAAGCTGGTGGTCATTTTGGTGGTGAAACCACTGCCCATAAGGTTTTAAGAGCCGGTTCTTACTAGCCCACACTTTTTAGAGACACCCATTCTTTGTGTCGTAAATGTACCATTTGTCAAAAAGCATCAGGGCGGCTACAAAAACCAGCCTTTCCTTTGCAGCCCGTTTCAGTAGACTCTCCTTTTCAGCAGTGGGGCCTTGATATCATAGGTCCGATCAACCCCCCATCCTCACAACAACATAAGTTTATTGTGATAGCCACAGATTACTTTACCCGATGGTCTGAAGCTGTTGCGTTAAGAACCGTCAACACCAGTCAGGTAATTGCCTTTCTAAATTCGAATATTATCACTCGTTTTGGTATCCCTGACTGTTTAGTATTCGATAATGATTCTTACTTTTCCTCTCTTGAGATGAGCAAGTTCTCTTTGGAAAAATGAATTAAATTGAAGTATTCTGCTAGCTATTACCCCCAGGGCAATGGATTGGCAGAATCGACAAACATGAACTTGATTAAAATCATCAAGAGAACGGTGGTTGAAAATCACAAAAATTGGCACAATGCACTGTTAAACGTGCTGTGGGATGATAGGGTAACACCAAAAGATGTTGTAGGTAACTCCCCATTTTTTCTCGTTTATGGAAGAGAAGCAATTATGCCACCTCACATTCTTCTTCCTTCACTACAGTTGTCATAGAAAATCCAAGAAGAAGATTGTCCCCCTTTGGAAAACTGAATTAAGGCTTTGATGAAGCTAGAAGAGGTAAGATCCCAAGCTAAACGTAATTTAGATCAACATCAACTATTGGTTAAAAGTTGGTTCAATTCTAACTCTGCTTATGATAGGAATTTCGAAGTAGGTGATCTCGTCTTGAAATGGGACAAACCACATGAGGGAAAGGGAGAGCACACGAAATTTCAAAATTTATGGCTTGGACCATTTTTAATTGCTGAAAGGTTGGGTCCCAATTCTTTTCGATTGCAAAATATAGAAGGACAACCTGACACCTATCTGGTGAATGGCCAAGCCTTGAAAAGATACTTTGCTTGATGACAACCCTTGTATATTATGTACATATTTTTTTTTTGTTTTCTTTTTCATTTGCTTTTTGTTTTTGATTTTTCCTTTGAGTTTATTAGCTTGTGTTTTTTGAAATACACATACCTATATACTGAGCTATTCAGACAAAGAAAACAGAAAATTCCTTCGCTGAAATAACTGCAAATAAAATTTTATAAACATCAATGGTATATTTCTGAAATTTATATATGTGTTGGCAAAAAGTATGTTGTTTGAAAGAAGTTGATTGATTTCGATCTCTGAGTAAAGCTTGTCATGATCATCTATTATCTTTTTACGTTGTCCCTATTCCTTAAGGGAATGACTCAGAAGATGTCTCCCTGCCTTAGGAAGTTGTTTTTGTAAATGAAACATCTCTGGATCTTAATATAGGACAGTTCTAAAAAATTCTGATGAGGTCTGAAAAACATATGTTAAAATATCATGATTTTCATCGTCACCCCGCTCAACTATATACCTTTAAAAAAACAAAACAAAACAAATCATTAATAGAGCTGTGGGAAGTGCTTGTAAACCCGCTGGGATGTTGAACAGGTCTGTTGGCAGTGGGTAAATGCATGTATGATGCCAAGACAACTTCGTTGGGTTACTGAACAGGCCCACTGGCAGCGAAGCAATTTCAGGTTTATGAAAATTTGCAAATAAGAAACCTCTTAACCATAAAATGTCCTTTATTCTGATCTGGAACTTCTTGGTAGGATACAGATGTCAGAGTGGGTTAAATGGAAACCCTATCGAGGCTATGGACGCCTGCTGGCAGCAGTGGCTCTGTCAACAGTATTGGAGATTTTATATTTAATATCGTGATTCCCTGGTCTTAAGACTGTTATCTATTTTCATCTTTTAAAACACGGCTGGAATAGTTGATTAATGATAATGTTTATATGATTTTCTGGTTGTTGTTTTTGAGTTGGAATTATCTTTGTTGTCCTAATCTGAATTTATTCTTTTGGTAGAGATAACTTCTTCTACTAGTGTGTCACCATTGTTGGTAGCCAATTCACATTTTCTACTGTCCTTATAAGCTGCCTACACCAATGTTTTGCAAACCTTAATTTTTCGTCGCAATTCTCAAATAAACGACACTTTTATTTTTGTGCTATTTACAATCTTACCTTCATTCTTGTTTTCACGACTGTAAGCGTGAAAACTTGGTCTTTCGAAGTAGCATTAAAATCTTCACTGAATTTTCATTATCATTCTTGTCGATATGCCCATTGCGTTTACATTTTACTAATCATTATGCAGTTGGAAAAACCCTTTTGATCTGTACTCATTTGACATTCTTCGATTGATTATGTAATTTCGTTTCATGAGTGATTGAGTTGCGATGCATTGGCAATTGGATCTACATGTTATTTGATCAATTCACTTGGCATATTGAATATATGAAAAATCATTGGTGTTATGGTTTAAACCCTTGGTGTGAATCGTTTCATACAACAATTGGTATTGGTTTCGATTTGTGTGTTTGGTTATAAAACTAGGGCATAACTTTTGATTGCACGAATGGTTTATCCACTTACCAAAGTTTTCGATTGATTGATTGAAGTGGCATAGTTGTAACACATATGAATTGTGATTTGAATAGTTGAAAGTGTCGGCGGTTGTACCATGGTAATGACTATTCTGCATGGACATAAATAACTCCACCACCTTCGCACGATGTCATTAATGCTTACCCCTATCCCTGTTTCACCTCTGCTATCATCGGGTAAGACAAGGAGTGTTCTACTCCTGTGTATGTTGTGTTCAAACCCTGGCTCGTTCACATAGCTCATCATGTGCTCTTCTCCATGGCACCGGTGCTGCGAATTGAGCCGAACGGTAGTCAATCCCTGCTACTGTTCGATAACGCCCGGAAATATTTACAAGATAATGGTTGGCTCACGTTTGTACAGAGGTTTGAGGGTTGTAATCTGTTTGTTGCATAGTAGTTCGCCTTGACTTTTGATGGGTGTAGAGCAAAAATAGGTGACATTCAACGTGAAATCAGTGAAGAGCTCATCAGCTCTGCCACAGGATTAGCAGCCACGGGCCAGCGATGGTTTAAAAACTCTAAAGTTGAGGAGGTGCCATGGCCGTTATTGTTCGTCTTACGGAAGGTCACATCCTGTGACAGAGGTATGTCCATTTCCACGCTTAAACCAAGGTGGCAAGATCTTTTGATAGTGGTTAAACAATTTGTGACCTGTGAGGGTCAGTATGGACTGGTTTTTCTTTATCACCTTCGATTGTTAATGAATTTCATGGGTTATCCATTGAATATGCCATTTTATTTCCAGCGTAGTCTTTATAAAATGGCTAAGAGGTTTAAACGAGAGAAGGCCGATAGTAGCTTGCTTCACCATGGCCTAATTAGACTCATCGTCGTTCATAATTTAAATCTCCACGACGATAGTTGGCAAGCTTTTCTCTCTCGGAATGGTTTTGTTGATTCAGAGTCTGTCCAAATTGATAAGTCTGTGGTTAGTGAGACTAAGGTCGGGCCACCCGTGCCTTTTCATGCCCTTCTACCCTCTCTCAAACCCTCAGTCAGCCCTGATATCGACCTACCTGATGTTATAATAGACAAGGTTGAGGTTGTAAAAACACCTGTGAGCAAGAAGGTTAAGGGTAACCCTACTGTCGACGACAAAGGTGAAAAGAATGCTTGACTCATATTGAGACTGGCCCGGAATAAACCTAAGCCAAATGCTGAGCAGAAGCCCATAGTCCTCAGTGAAGATTGTGACTCTGATATCGAGCGCTTCCTGGCTAGTGAGTACCCTTATTCCCAAGGTCTGTGCTCTGAGCCACCCTATGACTTCGTTTCTAATTTTCCCCCATGCTTAAAGAACAATCCTAGCTACCTTGGGATCAAGATACCTAGTGAAACCCTTGGTGATTTAACCAAACCCTCGATTGTTATTTCGAAGCCCGGGCAGTCGTCATGCGACCAATGTAATGTGTGGTTGGAACTCTATTATACAGACGTTCCCTTATTACAATCGAAAATCAAATCGTTGGAAAATCAAGTTACAGTATTGACAAGCCAAAGGGATAAGCTTCAAGCTAATGACAAGAAGCAAAAAACCAGTGGTTCCATTGTTTTTAGGAATGTCGAATCGGCTACAGCCTTTGTCAATTCCAAACTGTCATGACCAAGTTGTCTGCTCATCATCTAGGTATGAATTTCGATATCAATTCCGCTCTATCAATTGCTAGTATTAATATAATGAATTGAGTTTGGTTTTCAAATAGCTCTACCTATTGTTTGAAATGGCTCTGTCATAGCCATATAAAAAACGGTTATGTTGTGGATCCTGTACATTGTTTTCGTTTTGCTAAAATTAAATGAAGTTATGATTGGTTACATGATTTGGTCGTGCCCAGTTTAGAAATTGATTGGTTTTCACTGGGTTTGATTCGTTTGTCTTTTGGTTTGAGTTAACGAAATCAATGGTTTTTTGCTTTCGCTTGGATTTTGTTTGTATCTAACCTGAACAGGAGGTTTTTACGCTAAAATTAGAACATAGTTCTGTTTTGATTTAACATGATGTTGTTGTCATTGGATATCAATGGCTCTGATTTAGTTTTTGTGATTTGATAGTTGAGACGATTTCATAGGATTGAATTGATAAATACGATGTAGTCTATTAAAATTGAAAAAACGACTCTGTTTTGTCAACATTTTCATTTGGATTTGGATTATATTTTACCTGTGCAAAATATCTCTTCGCCAAAATCATGGAACTGTGTTGATTCATAATGACTATGTTAAACTCAAACTATTTGATTCGTTCTTGTTTTGATTGGATTGTTGCGTATCTTGAGTTAGCACGATTGTTTTTATGAGTTGGATTCATATCGAAAATAGACTTGATGCTACTCTGTTGATTTTAAGTTTCAAAACTAAGTTTGTTAAACTCAGATCGACATATGTCATCTCTGTTGAATTCTTATGATAAAATTCGGTTAATAGTTCGTTTTGAAATGAATTCAAGTAATGATTTCGTTGAAAGTCAATTGATTTTGTCTGCCCCCAATTGGCAATAACAAACAATTGGATGACTCTTACAGACCCTGTTATCAACCGATTAATTCCATTATGATTCTGTTTGTATACCAATTTTGATTTGATTCGCTAATAGTATGGATCGTTTGTTATGTTTAATATAGTGCGATCAATTTGAGAAAATGATCCTGTTAATTTGGTTTGGATTCGAAGTGATCTTGTGGATAGCTGAAGCAACTATTTGTGATTTCAATTGATTATGAAAACAATTTCATTACTATTCGGTTATCCAATACGATGTTGTTTACCCGAATTGGTTATAACAAATTAAACAGAGTGTAGCTATCTAGGTTATCATTTGATTTAGTTTGTTCAATTTGCATACAAGTGTCGATTTGAATGAGGCTTTTAGCAATCAAATATCTTTTGATAGTTTGAATGTATTTTCTAAAATTTGAATTGATTTTAGTATGATTTTTTGTTTTCTTTAGACCAGCTACAGAATCGTAAGATTCTGTAGCTAGTATTTAGAATTAGATTTTTATCAATTTTATCAACAAAATATCCTCTTAACCTGTCCTTTTTTTACCTCTTTCAGGGACATTCGAATTGCATTGGGCATGTTGTGGCAGTCTAGGAGATATTTATGTGATATAGTTTTATTTTTAAGTTGTTAGTTTGAGTTAGAGATAGGAACTTGGGATATCATCCCAGATTTTCTGTAAACAGTTTTGATAACTTCCACATGGATGTTTTACCCTGTAGGAGGTCTTTAAATACTTATTATTTTTTTTAATAAGGATCATCATCACTTGTGGGAGAACCAGGCTATGGATTTCCGATACAAACTGAGACGAGAGTTGATGTCTTGTAACAACTTTCTCTTTCAATATATCAAACTTTGGTTTCAATTTTTATGCATGTCAGTTTGCAGTTGATTATAGACTACTTTAGCTATCATAATCTATTGCAGGATGATATGATTTGATTAATGTGTTATCCATATCTAATCTCTTTCATTATTTAAAAATACAGCAATTACTTAGTTTCAGTTAATGAATCACATATTTCTCTTCTTTGTTAATTGAATCATTTTGTATAGATCTTTGCATACAGATTTATCTAACTGTGAAGATTTATAAATCAAAAGATTGTTGTAATTTTTATGTCTTGTTTGTCCTGTAATGTTATTTGAAGAGAACAACTTCTTCTAGTTTACCAGAAGCTCGTGGATAATTCGGTGCGGGTTTCCTCCCTCCGATCAGCTAAGAAAATTATTACATATAGGACAAACCTGGAGCGTTTCATTAGGTCAGTTTGTTATTTATTTGATAGTTAATTTGTTAGTATAATTTAAGTAGTTTAGTCAGATATATTTGTAGTTTAGATTTGTAGTTAGAGTTAGTATATTAGTTGTTTAGTTTAGATAGTTTTTATTTTATTTCTTTTTCATAAAATCGTAAAAATCAAAAGACAATAGCTCTCGCTGTCTTAGAACAAAATACAAATGAGTTTTTCAGGTTTTCATTCAAATCTATAAATTGTAAATATTGTACATTTTTGAATAAGATTTATTTCTGTTAGTAGTTAGACATTTAATTTCTTAGAGTTAGCATAGTATTAGATAGTAGATTAGAATAGTTAGATTTGTTTAGTTTGTTTTAATAGTTGTTTTTAGTTAGATTAGTTATTTTAGAGTAGTTTTCCTTTTTGTTTTCTTAGGAATTAGATCAGCTAACGGAGCCGCTAAACCTGTCAGGGTGGGTTATCCCAAACGGCTTGGGTTATTAGACAGCCCCGGACCGGATCCACTCTCCTAGTTGACAGACGGTCAATTTCGCCCGTCAACAAATGGCGCTAGAAGGAGGGCCTAAAATTAATTAATGGCACGAGGCGGTCGTAAGACTCCTCCACCAACTAATCGCTCACCTATAGTGACTAGAAGCCATTCGAACGAAAATATTCCCCTTCAAACAGCAACCACATCAACCGACGATCCACGGATCACAGTTGACCCAACAACCCCTGATCCTACAGGTGGTGACATACAAGAGATTGTCTGTCGATCTCTTATAAGAACTCATAGTGCCTTGGCCCGTTTGAGGCAACCTAACTGTTCATTGGACCAACCTTTGGATTTCTCTGATATCAAAGAACAATTAGGAGGCACTGATCTCACTATGAATCCTATAGATCCAATCCTAAATCCTGCTGCAGGAGGATCTAGGATACCTCCTTCACCACCTCCATCATCTCCTTCCTCTTCTGGAGGAGATTCTTCTCACGAAGGCAATTCCCCTTCTCAGCCTTCCACACCCACTACACCAATGGAAAATCAGAACAACCCTGTTAGACCTTGGCTCGACCAGGATGCCGTAGCTTTACCTGGAGCTCAGCATCCTTTACCTAAACATCCGGAGAAATGGCTTCCCAAGTTTGACCCTGACTCAAAACAAATCGCTGAAGATCACATTAAAAAGTTTATGTTAGCCATAAGACTCCGCAATGTCGAGCATGAAGACATTGTCTGTAGGTTGTTCCCCTATACTTTCGAGGGCAATGCATCTACATGGTACTTTGCCCAACAACCCCATACCATCGTGTCTTGGGAAAAATTTGAGTCATGCTTTTTGGAAAAGTTCAGAGACGGTAAGCCTCTGGAAGTCCTAGTCATGGACCTTTCTAGCTTAAGAATGAACCCAAAAGAAAAAGTTAAAGACTTTAATCAAAGATTCTTAACACTTAAAAACCGAATCCCTACAGATTCCATGCCCGCTGAGAATCTTATAATAGCATACTACACTAAAGCTTTGCATCAAAGTATATCTATTTGGGTTAAACAATCTAAGAAAGCCACATTGTTAGAAGCCTTCGAGGAGGCCAACCAGATTGAAAAAGACATACTTAGTCTTAAAGACTCTACTAGCAATGAAACAAAGACTAGTTCTTTTTCCAAAAGGAAGATTGAAATCCTCCCCAGACCCACTCAAAGTAAAACACAACCTGAAAGCTCTGATTTAGAAAACTTAACTAAAGTTGTTCAAAAACTGTCAAATCAAGTAATAGACTTAAAAAGGATGACCGAAGAAGCTTCTTGAAGAAAAGGGCCTTACAAACCCCCGTTCCGAAATCCTTTTCCCACCAACCGACCTAATCCAACCACCGAAGGCCTTAATCTAGAAGATATGCAATGCGCCCTTCAAACAATTCTAGAAGCCCAAGATAACTTGATGCCTCCTGAGATTCCTAAGGAGGTAGTTGAACAAGAGACAATTCAAGAAGAGGAGTATTCTCCAAACATTTTTGGACACTTCTCGGATAGAATCTTTCAAGCTAACTTCGAGACAGTACATCCCTATAATACCGGGAGTAAGACAACAAACAAACCTTCTATCGAAAACACTACAAATTATCCTCCAAAGCAATCTAAATCAGGTCATACTAAACAGAGTAATGTGAACCCCAACTTAGATTATGATGTAGTTGAAGATCTTAAAAAGTTGAGAGCTAACATTTCTTTTATGAGTTATTGAAATTTCCATTTCTGCTACAAAAAATGTTACAGAATATCTTAGAGAATGGAAAAAATGGTAATTCAAGTGGTAACAAGGTTGTGCAGAACAAAGTTCCTCGGAAGACTTCCATTAAAAACAATCATGATCCTCAAGATAAAGGAATCCTTCCTGTAAGTAATGTAAATAATGTAAATAATGTAGTTAAATTAGCTTTAGAAACTGCGAGTAAAAAGCCACAAACTACCACCCTTAGTACTCATAAAAATGTACCTCCATTTTTGTTAACTTTCGAAATCTTTAATAGAAACGTGCACAATTGTATGGTAGACTCAGGAGCATCATCCAATGTGATTTCATGGTCTGTATGCCAGAAGATTAACGCCGAATTTGAACCATCTACTTTAAAAATCATACAACTTGATCAGACCAATGTTAAAGTTATAGGCGAACTAAAGAATGTGCTTATAAGATTGTCATCCAACCCCAAGGTTCATCAAGTCATTGATATTATTGTTGTGGATATTCCAGAAGTGTATGGTCTATTTGTAAGCAGGGACTGGTCGGAATAGCTACACGGCTATTTCGCGACAGATTGGTCTCATATATGGCTTCCAGAGAACGACAAGCCCAACAAGATCAAGGTAAATCGTGAGCGCTACCTTAAGTTCACGGTCACAGATTTCAACGATCCCAACGAACCATTTACACCTTCTGCTGATTCACTCAAAGTACAAGGGATGGACACCTTTTTCGACAATTTCATGGTCGAGGCTTCAGCTACCACCAATTCAGAACAACAGTCGGAGATTGTAGCATATGTGCAGCCAACAACTTCTACCCAACGATCTCATGTACCCGATGAAAATCAAATTTGGTCTCTTTATTTTGACGGGTCAAAATCCAAATAAGGAGCAGGTGCAGGCTGCGTTATTATCAACCCGACAGGTAACAAAACATTGATTGCATGTAGGTTGGAATTTGAATGTACTAATAATACTGCAGAATATGAGGCTTTACTGCAAGGTCTCAGAAAAGCTTTGGATATGAACATTAAAAATTTGACCATCTTTGGCGACTCTGAAATAGTGGTTAGACAGGTAAGAGATTCTATCCACTGTCTGTCTCCGCATCTTACAAGCTACCAATATGATGTATGGAATTTAATGAATAAATTTTCTGCGTTCAATATAAATTCTATTCCTAGATTGAATAACTCTGAAGTAGATTTATTAGCTAATGTAGCTTCTAAACTCTTTCCTGCAAAAGACTTGTCCCCAGATGCATTCTCCGTCGAACTATTGTTCCAGCCATCCATTCCCGACAACATCACTAACTGGAGAGTCTTTGACGTCGATCAGCATATTATTAGCTTCCTGCACATGGAAGAAACTTTTCAAGGTGAGGTGATAGACGAACACACACACGACGACAATTTGCACAATTTCACGGTAATACCAGATCTGAGAACTCCTGAATCTTCATCTGATATGGTAAACTCGATCCCTAAATCTGTAGTTAGATTAGGGAAGTTTTATGATCTTCAAGATAAATTTAAAAAGTCAGTCAACTGTAAAAACAATAGTTCCTCGTTATCTTATGAAAAGGTAAACTTAGGAACTAAGGAAAATCCGCAGTGCATTAATCTAGGGGTAGGATGTTCTGAACAAGAAAAAGTTGCCTTTATTAAATTGTTCAAAGAATTTAAAGATGTCTTCACATGGACGTATGACGACCTTAAAACTTTTGACCCTAACATCATACAGCATGTCATTCCTATGAAACCCCAAACCTTACCCTTTCAACAAAAACTGAGGAAAATGCACCCTAAGCTCGAACCGACCGTTCAAAAAGAATTGAATAAGATCCTAAATGCTAAGATAATTTTTCCTGTTAGGCACACTCAATGGGTTTCTAACCTTGTCCCAGTCTGGAAGAAAAGTGGAGAAATCCGACTCTGCATCGATTTCTGAAACCTTAATAGAGCGTCTGATAAAGACAACTATCCTGTCCCACCCATGGAACAGATCCTACAACAAGTATCTGGTTCTAAAATACTATCCTTATTGGACGGTTTCTCAGGATACAACCAAGTCCTGATGTCTCCACCAAACCAACTTAAAACTACCTTCCGTACCCCGTGGGGCACTTATGCTTATCGAAAAATGCCCTTTGGATTGATTAATGCCGGTGCCACTTTTCAGAGAGCAATGGACATTTCTTTCTGAGGCCTAATCAATCAGTCTGTTGTAGTTTACTTAGATGATGTTACCGTTTTTTATAAAAACAAAACCGATCATCTAGCTCACTTACGAGCCATTCTACAGCGATGTCGTAAATACGACATCTCCTTGAATCCTAAAAAATCCATCTTTGCAGTAGAACAGGGTAAACTCTTAGGATTTATTGTGTCAAGTGAAGGGATGATTATCGACCCCGATAGGACTCAAGTCATCGCGAAACTTCCCCCTCCTACATCCAAAAAATCTATGCAGTCTTTCTTAGGCCAGATTAACTTTGTGAGAAGATTTGTCCCCAGCTTCTTCGAAATGGTCAGACCCTTGCAGAACCTAATTAGGAAAGACACCCAATATCACTGGGGACCCCTAGAAAATCAAGATTTTAATGCAATAAAGAAGGCCATAATAGACGCTCCGTCTCTCATGAGCCCCGATTTTTCTCAAGACTTTACACTCTACACTTTTGCTTCTGACCGTTCCTATGCCACCGTCCCAACCCAAAAGAATGTTGAGAACAATGAAGTACCTATTTCCTTTATGAGATGTTCTTTCAAAGGCACTGAACTTAATTACCCAGTGGTAGATCGGCAAGCCTATGCTGTTTTCAAAGAAGTCAAGCACTTCCGGTCCTATCTTTTGAAGTCAAGGACGAAAGTCATTGTCCCCTACCTAGCCGTCAGGAACCTGCTAGTGCAGAAGGAACTAGGTGAAAAGAGGGCTAACTGGGTCACCTCCTTGCAGGAGTAAGACTTAGAAATCACCCCAGCTCAGATAGTGAGAGGCCAAGGGTTATGCAAGTTAGTTGTTGATTCAGCAGCAGGACAGCAAGAAGAAAGAAATACGTCAAACCTAGGACAACACGATCAAAATCTAATCTGTTGCGCACAAAACCTTGTCACTCCTTGGTATGATGATATAAGATTATGTCTTGAACATGGGTCAACACCCCATCACCTGGATCCCGCTAAAAGAAGAGCGTCGAGATTAAAGTCTGCCTCCTTTCATCTGGTTAATGGTATCCTATTTCGTCAAAGTTTTGACGACGTACCGATGCATTGTCTTCAAAAAGACGAAGCAGAAAAAGTATTGCTAGAGTTGCATGCAGGAGAAGATGGTGGTCATTTTGGTAGTGACACCACTGCCCATAAGGTTTTAAGAGCCAGTTATTAATGGCCCAAGCTTTTTAGAGATGCCCATGCTTTGTGTCGTAAATGTACCATTTGTCAAAAAGCATCAGGACGGCTACAAAAACCAGCCTCTCCTTTGTAGCCTGTTTCAGTAGACTCTCCTTTTCAGCAGTGGGGCCTTGATATCATAGGTCCGATCAACCCCCCGTCCTCACAACAACACAAGTTTATTGTGACAGCCACAGATTACTTTACCCGATGGTCTGAAGCTGATGCGTTAAGAACCGTCAACACCAGTCAGGTAATTGCCTTTCTAAATTCGAATATTATCACTCGTTTTGGTATCCCTGACTGTTTAGTATTCGATAATGTTTCTTACTTTACCTCTCTTGAGATGAGCGAGTTCGATTTGGAAAAAGGAATTAAATTGAAGTATTCTGCTAGCTATTACCCCCAGGGCAACAGATTGGCAGAATCGACAAACCGGAACTTGATTAAAATCATCAAGAGAACGGTGGTTGAAAATCACAAAAATTGGCAGAATGCACTGTTAAACGTGCTGTGGGATGATAGGGTAACACCAAAAGATGTTGTAGGTAACTCCCCCTTTTTTCTCGTTTATGGCAGAGAAGCAATTCTGCCACCTCACATTCTTCTTCCTTCTCTACAGTTGTCACAGAAAATCCAAGAAGAAGATTGTCCCCCTTTGGAAAACCGAATTAATGCTTTGATGAAGCTAGAAGAGGTAAGAGCCCAAGCTAAACGTAATTTAGATCAACATCAACTATTGGTTAAAAGATGGTTCGATTATAACTCCGCTTCTAATAGGAATTTCGAAGTAGGTGATCTCGTCTTGAAATGGGACAAACCACATGAGGGAAAGGGAGAGCAAACGAAATTTCAAAATTTATGGCTTAGACCGTTTTTAATTGCTGAAAAATTGGGTCCCCGTTCTTTTTGATTGCAAAATCTAGAAGGAAAGCCTGACACCTATCCCGTGAATGGCCAAGCCTTGAAAAGATACTTTGCTTGATGACAACCCTTGTATATTATGTACATATTTTGTTTCTGTTTTCTTTTTCGTTTTCTTTTTGTTTTTTATTTTTCCTTTGAGTTTATCAGCTTGTGTTTTTTGAAATACACATACCTGTATACTGAGCTATTCGGACAAGGAAAACAGAAAATTCCTTCGCTGAAATAACTGCTAAGAAAATTGTATAAACATCAATGGTATATTTCTGAAATTTATATATGTGTTGGCAAAAAGTCTGTTGTTTGAAAGAAGTTGATTGATTTCGATCTCTGAGTAAAGCTTGTCATCATCATCTATTATCTTTTTATGCTATCCCTATTCCTTAAGGGAATGACTCATAAGATGTCTCCCTACCTTAGGAAGTTGTTTTTGTAAATGAAACATCTATGGATCTTAATAAAGGATAGTTCTAAAAATTTTTGATGAGGTCTAAAAAAAATATGTTAAAATATCATGATTTTCAGCATCACCCCGCTCAACTATATACCTTTAAAAAAACAAAACAAAATAAATCATTAATAGAGCTGTGGGAAGTGCTTGTAAACCCGTCGGGATGCTGAACAGGTCTACTAGAAGCAGGTAAATGCATGCATGACGCCAAGACAACTTCGTCGGGTTACTGAACAGGCCCGTTGGCAGCGAAGCAATGTCGAGTTTATGAAAAATTGCAAATAAGAAACCTCTTAACCATAAAATGTCCTTTATTCTGATTTGGAACTTCTTGGCAGGATACAGATGTTAGAGTGGGTTAAATGGCAACCCTGTTGAGGCTATGGATGCCTACTGGAAGCAGTGGCTCTGTCAACAGTATTGGAGATTTTATCTTTAATATCGTGATTTGTTGGTCTTAAGACTGTTATCTGTTTTCATCCTTTAAAACACTGCTGGAATAGTTGATTAATGATGATGTTTATACGATTTTCTGGTTGTTGTTTTTGAGCTGGAATTATCTTTGTTGTCCTAATCTGAATTTGTTCTTTTGGAAAAGATAACTGTTTCTACCAGTGTGTCACCATTGTTGGCAGTCAAATCACATTTTCTATTGTCCTTATAAGCTGCCTACAACAATGTTTTGCAAACCTTAATTTTTCGTCGCAATTCTCAAATAAATGACACTTTTATTTTTGCGCTATTTACACAGTTACCTTCGTTCTTGTTTTCACGACTGTAAGCGTGAAAAATTAGTCTTTCGAAGTCGCATTAAAATCTTCATTGAATTGTCGTTATCATTCTTGTTGATATGCCCATTGTGTTTACATTTTACTTATCATTATGCAGTTGGCAAAACCCTTTTGATCTGTACTCATTTGACATTCTTCGATTGATTATGTAATTTCGTTTCATGAGTGATTGAGTTGTGATGCATTGGCAATTGGATCTACATGTTATTTGATCAATTCACTTGGCATATTGATTATATGAAAAAGCATTGGTGTTATGGTTTAAACCCTTGGTGTGAATCGTTTCATACAACACTTGGTATTGGTTTCGATTTGTGTGTTTGGTTTTAAAACTAGGGCATAACTTTTGATTGCGTGAATGGTTTATCCACTTACCAAAGGTTTCGATTGATTGATTGAAGTGGCATAGTTGTAACACATATGCGTTATGATTTGAATAGTTGAAAGCACCGACGATTGTACCATGGTAATGACTATTATGCATGGACAAAAATAGCTCCACCACCTTCGCCCGATGTCATTAATGCTTACCCCTATCCCTGTTTCACCTCTGCTAGCATCGGGTAAGCCCGAGAGCGTTCTGCTCCTGTATATTCTATGTTCAAACCCTGGCTTGTTCACATCGCTCATCATGTTCTCTTATCCATGGCACCGATGGTGCGAATTGAGCCGAATGGTAGTCAAGCCCTGGTACTGTTCGATAACGCCCGGAAAGATTTACAAGATAATGGTTGGCTCACGTTTGTATAGAGGTTTGAGGGTTTTAATCTGTTTGTTGCACAACAGTTCACCCTGACTTTTGATGGGTGTAGGGCCAAAATAGGTGACATTCATCTTGAAATCAGTGAAGAGTTAATCAGCTATGCCACAGGATTAGCAGCCACGGGCCAGCGATGGTTTAAAAACTCTAAAGTTGAGGAGGTTCCATGGCCGTTATTGTTGGTCTCACGCAAGGTCACATCCTGTGACAGAGGTATGCCTATTTCCACGTTTAAACCAAGGTGGCATGATCTTTTGATAGTGGTTAAACAATTCGTGACCTGTGAGGGTCGGTATGGACTAGTTTTTATTTATCACCTTCGACTGTTAATGAATTTCATGGGTTATCCATTGAATATGCCATTTTATTTCCAGCGTAGTCTTTATAAAAAGGCTAAGAGGTTTAAACGAGAGAAGTCTGATAGTAGCTTGTTTCACCATGGCCTGATCAGACTCATCATCGTTCATCATTTAAATCTCCACGACAATAGTTGGCAAGCATTTCTCTCTCAGAATGGTTTTGTTGATTTAGAGTCTGTCCAAGTTGATAAGTCTGTGGTTAGTGAGATTAAGGTCGGGCCACCCGTGCCTTTTCATGCCCTTCTACCCTCTCCCAAACCCTCGGTCAGCCCTGATATTGACCTACTGTTATAAGCAAAATATGTCCGTAGGAACGGATCCGACCTATCCGGCTGTGAAGCCGGTTACAACCCCTTTGGTAGCTCGGCACGAGGCAGAGGCTACCCGCACCACAGGTGGTCCTTCGCCTGAGGCAGTAAAGAAGGGGAAGAAGAAAGGTGAAAGACTTACAAGAAGTCCTTCTCAGGACCACCCACCTTGGGTGTTATCCTTC
>ML780110.1:502485-516988 GCA_009831015.1 Picea engelmannii
CAAGTTTTATGCATGTCAGTTTGCAGTTGATTATAGACTACTTTAGCTATCATAATCTATTGCAGGATGATATGATTTGATTAATGTGTTATCCATATCTGATCTCTTTCATTATTTAAAAATACAGCAATTACTTAGTTTCATTTAATGAATCACACATTTCTCTTCTTCGTTAATTGAATCATTTTGTATAGATCTTTGCATACAGATTTATCTAACTGTGAAGATTTATAAATCATAAGATTGTTGCAATTTTTATGTCTTGTTTGTCCTGTAATGTTATTTGAAGAGCACAGTTGCTTCTATTTTACGAGAAGCTCGTGGATAATTTTCTGTGGGTTTCCTCCCTCCGATCAGCTAAGAAAATTATTACATACAGGACAAACCTGGAGCATTTCTTTAGGTCAGTTTGTTATTTATTTGATAGTTAATTTGTTAGTATAATTTAAGTGGTTTAGTTAGATATATTTGTAGTTTAGATTTGTAGTTAGAGTTAGTATATTAGTTGTTTAGTTTATATAGTTTTTATTTTATTTCTTTTTCATAAAATTGTAAAAATCAAAAGACAATAGCTCTCGCTGTCTTAGGACAGAATACAAATGAGGTTTTCAAGTTTTCATTCAAATCTGTAAATTGTAAATATTGTACAATTGTGAATAAGATTTATTTATGTTAGTAGTTAGATATTTAATTTCTTAGAGTTAGCATAGTATTAGATAGTAGATTAGAATAGTTAGATTTGTTTAGTTTGTTTTAATAGTTGTTTTTAGTTAGATTAGTTATTTTAGAGTAGTTTTCTTTTTTGTTTTCTTAGGAATTAGATCGGCTAACAGAGCCGCTAAATCCGTCAGGGTGGGTTATCCCAAACGGCTTGGGTTATTAGACAACCCCGGACCAGATCCACTCTCCCAGTTGACGGACGGTCAATTTCGCCCATCAACAAATGGCGCTAGAAGGAGGGCTTGAAATTAATTAATGGCACGAGGCGGTCGTAAGACTCCTCCACCACCTAATCGCTCACCTATAGTGACTAGAAGCCATTCAAATGAAAATATTCCCCTTCAAACAGCAACCACGTCAATCGATGATCCACGGATCACAGTTGAGCCAGCAACCCCTAATCCTACAAGTAGTGACATACAATATATTGACCGTCAATCTCTTATAAGAACTCATAGTGCCTTGGCCCATTTGAGGCAACCTAACTGTTCATTGGACCAACCTTTGGATTTATCTGATATCAGAGAACAATTAGGAGGCACTGATCTCACTATGAATCGTACAGATCCAATCCTAAATCCTGCTACAGGAGGATCTGGGATACCTCCTTCACCACCTCCATCATCTCCTTCCTCTTCTGGAGGAGATTCTTCTCACAAAGGCAATTCCCCTTCTCATCCTTCCACACCCACTACACCAATGGAAAATCAAAACAACCTTGCTAGACCTTGGCTCGACCAGGATGTCGTAGTTGTACCTGGAGCTCAGCATCCTTTACCTAAACATCCGGAGAAATGGCTTCCCAAGTTTGACCCTGACTCAAAACAGATCGCTGAAGATCACATTAAAAAGTTTATGTTAGCCATAAGACTCGGCAATGCCGAGCATGAAGACGTTGTCTCTAGGTTGTTCCTCTTTACTTTCGAGGGAAATGCATCTACATGGTACTTTTCCCAACAACCCCATACCATCGTGTCTTGGGAAAAAATTGAGTCATGCTTTTTGGAAAAGTTCGGAGACGGTAAGCCTCCGGAAGTCCTAGCCATGGACCTTTCTAGCTTAAGAATGAACCCAAAAGAAAAAGTTAAAGACATTAATCAAAGATTCTTAACACTTAAAAACCGAATCCCTATGGATTCCATGCCCGCTGAGAATCTTATAATAGCATACTACACTAAAGCTTTGCATCAAAGTATAGCTATTTGGGTTAAACGATCTAAGAAAGCCACGTTGTTAGAAGCCTTCAAGGAGGCCAACCAGATTGAAAAAGACATACTTAGTCTTAAATACTCTACTAGCAACGAAACAAATATTAGTTCTTCTTCCAAAAAGAAGATTGAAATACTCCCCAGACCGACTCAAAGTAAAACACAACCTGACAGATTTGATTTAGAAAACTTAACTAAAGTTGTTCAAAAACTGTCAAATCAAGTAATAGACTTAAAAAGGACAACCGAAGAAGCTTCTTCGAGCAAAGGGACTTACAAACCCCTGTTCCGGAAGCCTTTTCCCACCAACTGACCTAATCCAACCACCGAAGGCCTTAATCTAGAAAGTCTGCAATGCGCCCTTCAAACAATTCTAGAATCCCAAGATAACTTGATGCCTCCTGAGATTCCTGAGGAGGTAGTTGAACAAGAGACAGTTCAAGAAGAGGAGTCTTCTCCAAACATTTTTGGACACTTCTTGGATAACATCTTTCAATCTAACTTCGAGATAGTACATCCCTATAATACCAGGAGTAAGACAACAAACAAACCTTCTACCGAAAACACTACAACTTCGCCTCCAAAGCAATCTAAATCAGCTAAGACTAAACAGGGAATGGAAAAAATGGTAATTCAAGTGGTAACAAGGTTGTGCAGAACAAAACTCCTCAGAAGACTTCCACTAAAAACAATCCTGATCCTCAAGATAAAGGAAGCCTTCCTGTAAGTAATGTAAATAATGTAGTTAAAGTAGCTTTAGAAACTACAAGTAAAAAGCCACAAACTACAACCCTTAGTACTCGTAAATATGTACCTCCATTTTTGTTAACTTTTGAAATCTTTAATAGAAATGTGCATAATTGGTAGACTCGGGAGCGTCATCCAATGTGATGCCATGGTCTGTATGCCAGAAGATTAATGCCAAAGTTAAACCATCTACTTTAAAAATCATACAACTTGATCGGACCAATGTTAAAGTTATAGGCGAACTAAAGAATGTGCTTATAAGATTATCGTCCAACCCCAAGGATCATCAAGTCATTGATATTATTGTTGTGGATATTCCAGAAGTGTATGGTATGTTTTTAAGCAGGGACTGGTCAGAACAGCTACACGGCTATTTCGCGACAGAATGGTCTCATCTATGGCTTCCATAGAATGGCAAGCCCAACAAGATCAAGGTAAATCGTGAGCACTACCTTAAGTTCATGGTCACAGATTTGAACGATCCCAACGAACCATTTACACCTTCTGCTGATTCACCCGAAGTACAAGGGATGGACACATTTTTCGGCAATTTCATGGCCGAGGCTTCAGCTATCACCAATCCAGAACAGCAGTCCGAGATTGTAGCATATGTGCAACCATTAGCTTCTATGCAACGATCTCATGTACCTGATGAAAATCAAATTTGGTCTCTTTATTTTGACGGGTCAAAATCCAAAGAAGGAGTTGGCGCAGGCTGCGTTATTATCAACCCGACAGGTAACAAAACATTGATTGCATGTAGGTTGGAATTTGAATGTACTAATAATACTGCAGAATATGAGGCTTTACTGCAAAGTCTCGGAAAATCTTTGGATATGAACATTCAAAATTTGACCGTCTTTGGCGACTCTAAAATAGTGGTTAGACAGGTAAGAGATTCTATCCACTGTCTGTCTCCGCATCTTAAAAGCTACCAATTTGAGGTATGGAATTTAATGAATAAATTTTATGCTTTCAATATAAATTCTATTCCGAGATTGAATAACTCTGAAGCATATTTATTAGCTAATGTAGCTTCTAAACTCTTTCCTGCAGAAGGCTTGTCCCCAGATGCATTCTTCGTCGAACTGTTGTTCCAGCCATCCGTTCCCGACAACATCACGAACTGGAGAGTCTTTGACGACGATCAACATATTATTATCTTCCTGCACATGGAAGAAACTTTTCAAGGCGCATTGATAGACGAACACACACATGATGACAATTTGCGTGATTTCACGGTAATACCAGATCCGAGAACTCCTGAATCTTCATCTGATATGGTAAACTCAATCCCTAAATCTGTAGTTAGATTAGAGAAGTTTTATGATATTCAAGATAAATTTAAAAAGTCAGTCAACTGTAAAACCAATAGATCCTCGTTATCTTATGAAAAGGTAAACTTAGGAACTAAGGACAATCCGCAGTGCATTAATCTAGGGGTAGGATGTTCTGAACAAGAAAAAGTTGCCTTTATTAAATTGTTCAAAGAATTTAAATATGTCTTCGCATGGACGTATGATGACCTTAAAACTTTCAACCCTAACATCATACAGCATGTCATTCCTATGAAACCCCAAACCTTACCCTTTCAAAAAATACTGAGGACAATTCACCCTAAGCTCGAACCGACCATTCAAAAAGAATTGAATAAGCTCCTAAATGCTAAGATAATTTTTCCTATTAAGCACACTCAATGGGTATTAACCTTGTCCCAGTCCGGAAGAAAAGTGGGGAAATCCGACTCTGCGTCGATTTCTGAAACCTTAATAGAGCATCTGATAAAGACAACTATCCTGTCCCACCCATGGCATAGATCCTACAACAAGTATCTGGTTCTGAAAGACTATCCTTATTGGATGGTTTCTCACGATACAACCAAGTCCTGATGTCTCCACCAGACCAACTTAAAACTACCTTCCGTACCCCATGGGGCACTTATGCTTATCGAAAAATGCCCTTTGGATTGATTAATGCCGATGCCACTTTTCAGAGAGAAATGGACATTGATTTCCGAGGCTTAATCAATCAGTCCATTGTAGTTTACTTAGATGATGTTACTGTTTTTTCTAAAAACAAAACCGATCATCTAGCTCACTTTCGAGCCGTTCTACAGCGATGTCGTAAATACGACATCTCCTTGAATCCTAAAAAATCCATCTTTGCAGTAGAACAGGGTAAACTCTTAGGATTTATTGTGTCAAGCGAAGGGATGATTATCGACCCCGATAGTACTCAAGTCATCGTGAAACTTCCCCCTCCTACATCCAAAAAATCTATGCAGTCTTTCTTAGGCCAAATTAACTTTGTGAGAAGATTTGTCCCCAGCTTCTCCGAAATGGTCAGACCCTTGCAGAACCTAATTAAGAAAGACACCCAATATCACTGGGGACCCCTAGAAAATCAAGCTTTTAATGCAATAAAGAAGGCCATAATAGACGCTCCATCTCTCATGAGCCCCGAGTTTTCTCAAGACTTTACACTCTACACTTTTGCTTCTGATCGTTCCTATGTCGTCATCCTAACCCAAAATAATGTCGAGAACAATGAAGTACCCATTGTCTTTATGAGCTCTTCTTTCAAAGGCACTGAAATTAATTACCTAGCGGTAGATCAACAAGCCTATGTTGTTTTCAAAGAAGTCAAGCACTTCCGGTCCTATCTTTTGAAGTCAAGGACGAAAGTCATTGTCCCCTACCTAGCCGTCAGGAACCTGTTAGTGCAGAAGGAACTAGGTGAAAAGAGGGATAACCGGGTCACCTCCTTGCAGGAGTACCACTTAGAAATCACCCCAGCTCAAATAGTGAGAGGCCAACGGTTATGCAAGTTAGTTGCTGATTCAGCAGCAGGACATCAAGAAGAAAGTGATACATCAAACCTAGGACAACATGATCAAAATCTAATTTGTTGCGCACAAAACCCTGTTAGTCCTTGGTATGACGATATAAGATCCTGTCTTGAACATGGGTCAGCACCCCGTCACTTGGATCCTGCTAAAAGAAGAGCGTTGAGATTAAAGTCTGCCTCCTTTCATCTGGTTAATGATATCCTGTATCGTCAAAGTTTTGACGGCGTACTAATGCGCTATCTTGAAAATGATGAAGCAGAAAAATTCTTGCTAGAGTTGCATGCAGGAGAAGTTGGTGGTCATTTTGGTGGTGACACCACTGCCCATAAGGTTTTAAGAGCCAGTTATTACTGGCCCACGCTTTTTAGAGACGCCCATGCTTTGTGTCATAAATGTACCATTTGTCTAAAAGCATCAGGGCGGCTACAAAAACCAACCTTTCCTTTGTAGCCTGTTTTAGTAGACTCTCCTTTTCAGTAGTGGGGCCTTGATATCATAGGTCCGATCAACACCCTCGTCCTCACAACAACACAAGTTTATTGTGAGAGCCACAGATTACTTTACCCGATGGTCTGAAGCTGCTGCGTCAAGAACCGTCAACACCTGTCAGGTAATTTGCTTTCTAAATTCGAATATTATCACTCGTTTTGGTATCCCTGAATGTTTAGTATTCGATAATGCTTCTTACTTTTCCTCTCTTGAGATGAGCAAGTTCGCTTTGGAAAAAGGAATTAAATTGAAGTATTCTGCTAGCTATTACCCCCAGGGCAACAGATTGGCAGAATCGACAAACAATAACTTGATTAAAATCATCAAGAGAACGGTGGTTGAAAATCACAAAAATTGGCACAATGCACTGTTAATCGCATTGTGGGCTGATAGGGTAACACCAAAAGTTGTTGTAGGTAACTCCCCCTTTTTTCCCGTTTATGGTAGAGAAGCAATTCTGCCACCTCACATTCTTCTTCCTTCGCTACAGTTGTCACAGAAAATCCAAGAAGAAGATTGTCCCCCTTTGGAAAACCGAATTAACACTTTGATGAAGCTAGAAGAGGTAAGAGCCCAAGCTAAATGTAATTTAGATCAGCATCAACTATTGGTTAAAAGTTGGTTCGATTCTAACTCTGCTTCTGATAGGAATTTCGAGGTAGGTGATCTCATCTTGAAATGGGACAAACCGCATGAGGGAAAGGGAGAGCACACGAAATTTCAAAATTTATGGCTTGGACCATTTTTAATTGCTGAAAAGTTGGGTCCCAGTTCTTTTCGATTGCAAAATCTAGAAGGACAGCCTGACACCTATCCCGTGAATGGCGAAGCCTTGAAAAGATACTTTGCTTGATGACAACCCTTGTATATTGTGTACATATTTTTCTTTTGTTTTCTTTTTCCTTTTCTTTTTGTTTTTGATTTTTCCTTTGAGTTTATCAGCTTGTGTTTTTTGAAATACACATACTTGTATACTGAGCTATTCAGACAAAGAAAACAGAAAATTCCTTCGTTGAAATAACTGCTAAGAAAATTGTATAAACATCAATGGTATATTTCTGAAATTTATATTTGTGTTGGCAAAAAGTCTGTTGTTTGAAAGAAGTTGACTGATTTCGATCTCTGAGTAAAGCTTGTCATGATCATCTATTATCTTTTTATGCTGTCCCTATTCCTTAAGGGAATGACTTAGAAGATGTCTCCCTGCCTTAGGAAGTTGTTTTTGAAAATGAAACATCTATGGATCTTAATAAAGGACAGTTCTAAAAAATTCTGATGAGGTCTGAAAAAAATATGTTAAAATATCATGATTTTCAGCGTCACCCCACTCAACTATATACCTTTAAAAAAACAAAACAAAATAAATCATTAATAGAGCTGTGGGAAGTGCTTGTAAACTCATCGGGATGCTGAACAGGTCTGTTGGCAGGGGGTAAATGCATGTATGACACCAAGACAACTTCACTGGGTTACTAAATAGGCCCGCTAGCAGTGAAGCAATGTCGGGTTTATGAAAATTTGCAAATAAGAAACCTCTTAACCGTAAAATGTCCTTTATTCTGATATGGAACTTCTAGGCAGGATACAGATGTCAGAGTGGGTTAAATGGAAACCTTGTCGAGGCTATGGACACCTGCTAGCAGCAGTGGATCTATCAACAGTATTGGAGATTTTATCTTTAATATCGTGATTCGCTTGTCTTAAGACTGTTATTTGTTTTCATCTTTTAAAACATTGTTGGAATAGTTGATTAATGATGATGTTTATATGATTTTCTGGTTGTTGTTTTTGAGTTGGAATTATCTTTGTTGTCCTAATCTGAATTTGTTCTTTTGGCAGAGATAGTTGCTTCTACCAGTGTGTCGTCATTGTTGGCAGCCAATTCACATTTTCTACTGTCCTTATAAGCTGCCTACACCAATGTTTTGCAAACCTTAATTTTTCGTCGCAATTCTCAAATAAACGACACTTATATTTTTGTGCTATTTACAAACTTACCTTCATTCTTGTTTTCACGTCTGTAAGCGTGAAAACTTGGTCTTTCGAAGTTGCATTAAAATCTTCACTGAATTGTCGTCATCATTCTTGTCGATATGCCCATTGCATTTACATTTTACTTAACATTATGAAGTTGGCAAAACCCTTTTGATCTGTACTCATTTGACATTCTTCGATTGATTATGTAATTTCGTTTCATGAGTGATTGAGTTGTGATGCATTGGCAATTGGATCTACATGTTATTTGATCAATTCACTTGTCACGTTGATTATATGAAAAAGCATTGGTGTTATGGTTTAAACCCTTGGTGTGAATTGTTTCATACAACACTTGGTATTGGTTTCGATTTTTGTGTTTGGTTTTAAAACTAGGGCATAACTTTTGATTGCGTGAATGGTTTATCCACTTACCAAAGGTTTCGATTGATTGATTGAAGTGGCATAGTTTTAACACATATGCGTTGTGATTTGAATATTTGAAAGCACCGGTGGTTGTACCATGGTAATGACTATTCTGCATGGATAGAAATAGCTCCACCACCTTCACACGATGTCATTAATGCTTACCTATATCCCTGTTTCACCTCTACTAGCATCGGGTAAGCCTGGGAGTGTTCTGATCCTGTGTATGTTGTGTTCAAACCCTGGCTCATTCACATCTCTCATCGTGTGCTCTTCTCCATGGCACTGGTGGTGCGAATTGAGCCGAACGGTAGTCAAGCCCTGCTACTGTTCGATAACGCCCGGAAAGATTCACAAGATAATGGTTGGCTCACGTTTGTACAGAGATTTGAGGGTTTTAATTTGTTTGTTGCATAGCAGTTCGCCCTGAATTTTGATGGGTGTATGGCCAAAATAGGTGACATTCAGCTTGAAATCAGTGAAGAGTTCATCAGCTCTACCACAAGATTAGCATCCACGGGCCAGCGATGGTTTAAAAACTCTAAATTTAAGGAGGTGCCATGGCCGTTATTGTTCGTCTCATGGAAGGTCACATCCTGTGATAGAGGTATTCCTATTTCCATGCTTAAACCAAGGTGGCATGATCTTTTGATAGTGGTTAAACAATTCGTGACCTGTGAGGGTTGATATGGACTGGTTTTTCTTTATCACCTTCGACTGTTAATGAATTTCATGGGTTATCCATTGAATATGCCATTTTATTTCCAGCGTAGTCTTTATAAAATGGCTAAGAGGTTTAAACGGGAAAAGGTCGATAGTAGCTTGTTTCACTATGGCCTGATCAGACTCATCGTCGTTCATCATTTAAACCTCCATGGCAATAGTTGGCAAGCTTTTCTCTCTCAGAATGGTTTTGTTGATTCAGAGACTGTCCAAGTTGATAAGTCTGTGGTTAGTGAGACTAAGGTCGGGCCACCCGTGCCTTTTCATGCCCTTCTACCCTCTCTGAAACCCTCGGTCAACCCTAATATCAACCTACCCGATGTTATAACAGACAAGGTTGAGGCTGTAAAAAAGCATGTGACCAAGAAGGTTAAGGGTAACCCTACTGTCGACGGCAAAGGTAAAAAGAATGCTCGACTCATATCGAGACTGGCCCAGAATAAACCTAAGCCAAATGTTGAGCAGAAGCCTATAGTCCTCAGTGAAGATTTTGACTCTAATATCAAGTGCTTCCTGGCTAGTGAGTACCCTTATTCCCAAGGTCTATGCTCCGAGCCACCCTATGACTTCATTTATAATTTGCCCCCATTCTTAAAGAACAATCCTAGCTACCCTGGGATCAAGCTACCTAGTGAAACACTCGGTGATTTAACCAAACCCTCGATTGTTATTTCGAAGCCCGGGAAGTCGTCATGTCACCAATGTAATGTGTGGTTGGAACGCTACTATACAAACGTTCACTTATTATAGTCGAAAATCAAATCGTTGGAAAACCAAGTTACAGTATTGACAAGCCAAAGGGATAAGCTTCAAGCTAATGAAAAGAAGCAGAAAACCATTGGTTCCATTGTTTTTAGGAATGTCGAATCAGCTACAGCCTTCGTCAATTCCAAACTGTCATGACCAAGTTGTTTGCTCATCATCCAGGTATGAATTTCGATATCAATTCCATTCTATCAATTGCTAGGATTAATATAATGAATTGAGTTTGGTTTTCAAATAGCTCTGCCTATTGTTTGAAATGGCTCTGTCATAGCCATATCAAAAACGGTTATGTTGTGGATCCTGTACATTGTTTTCGTTTTGCTAAAATTAAATGAAGTTATGATTTGGTTACACGATTTGGTCGTGCCCAGTTTAGAAATTGATTGGTTTTCACTGGGTTTGATTCATTTGTCTTTTGGTTTGAGTTAACGAAATCAGTGGTTTTTTTCTTTCGCTTGGATTTTGTTTGTATCTAACCTGAACAAGAGGTTTTTATGCTAAAATTAGAACACAGTTCTGTTTTGATTTAACATGATGTTGTTGTCATTGGATATCAACGGCTCTGATTTAGTTTTTGTGATTTGATTGTTGAGACGATTTCATAGGATTGAACTGATAAATACGATGTAGTCTATTAAAATTGAAAAAACGACTCTGTTTTGTCAACATTTTCGTTTGGATTTGGATTATATCTGACCTGTGCAAAAGATCTCTTCGCCGAAATCATGGAACTGTGTTGATTCATAATGACTATGTTAAACTCAAACTGTTTGATTCGCTCTTGTTTTGATTGGATTGTTGCGTATCTTGAGTTAGCACGATTGTTTTTATGAGTTGGATTCGTATTGAAAATAGACTTGATGTCAAAACCGAGTTTGTTAAACTCAGATCGACATATGTCATCTCTGTTGAATTCGTATGATAAAATTCTGTTAATAGTTCGTTTTGAAATGAATTCAAGTAATGATTTCGTTGAAATTCAATCGATTTTGTCTGCCCCCAATTGGCAATAACAAACTATTGGATGACTCTTACAGACCATGTTATCAACCGATTAATTCCATTATGATTTCGTTTGTATACCAGTTTTGATTTGATTCGCTAATAGCATGGATCATTTGTTATGTTTAATATAGTGCGATCAATTTGAGAAAACGATCATGTTAATTTGGTTTGGATTCGAAGTGATCTTGTGGATAGCTGAAGCAACTATTTGTGATTTCAATTGATTATGAAAACGATTTCATTACTGTTCGGTTATCCAATACGATGTTGTTTACCCGAATTGGTTATAACGAATTAAACAGAGTGTAGCTATAAAGGTTATCATTTGATTTAGTTTGTTCAATTTGCATACAAGTGTCGATTTGAATGAGGCTTTTAGCAATCAAATATCTTTTGATAGTTTGAATGTATTTTCTAAAATTTGAATTGATTTTAATACAATTCTTTGTTTGATTTAGACCAGCTACATAATCGTAAGATTCTGTAGCTAGTCTTTAGAATTAGATTTTTATCAATTTTATCAACAAAATATCCTCTTAACCTGTCCTTTTTTTACCTCTTTCAGGTACATTCAAATTGCATTGGGCATGTTGTGGCAGTCTAGGAGATATTTATGTGATATAGTTTTATTTTCAAGTTGTTAGTTTGAGTTAGAGATAGGAACTTGGGATATCATCCCAGATTTTCTGTAAACAGTTTTGATAACTTCCACAGGGATGTTTTACCCTGTAGGAGGTCTTTAAATGCTTATTATTTTTTGTAATAAGAATCATCCTCACTTGTGGGAGAACTAGGCTATGGATTTTTGATACAAACTGAGACGAGAGTTGATCTCTTGTAACAGATTTCGCTTTCAATATATCAAACTTTTGTTTCAAGTTTTATGCATGTCAGTTTGCAGTTGATTATAGACTACTTTAGCTATCATAATCTCTTGCAGGATGATATGATTTGATTAATGTGTTATCCATATCTGATCTCTTTCATTATTTAAAAATACAGCAATTACTTAGTTTCAGTTAATGAATCACACATTTCTCTTCTTCGTTAATTGAATCATTTTGTATAGATCTTTGCATACAGATTTATCTAACTGTGAAGATTTATAAATCATAAGATTGTTGTAATTTTTATGTCTTGTTTGTCCTGTAATGTTATTTGAAGAGCACAACTACTTCTAGTTTACGAGAAGCTCGTGGATAATTTGGTGCGGGTTTCCTCCCTCCGATCAGCTAAGAAAATTATTACATACAGGACAAACCTGGAGCGTTTCTTTAGGTCGGTTTGTTATTTATTTGATAGTTAATTTGTTAGTATAATATAAGTAGTTTAGTTAGATATATTTGTAGTTTAGATTTGTAGTTAGAGTTAGTATATTAGTTGTTTAGTTTAGATAGTTTTTATTTTATTTCTTTTTCATAAAATCGTAAAAATCAAAAGACAATAGCTCTCGCTGTCTTAAGACAGAATACAAATGAGGTTTTTAGGTTTTCATTCAAATCTGTAAATTGTAAATATTGTACATTTGTGAATAAGATTTATTTCTGTTAGTAGTTAGATATTTAATTTCTTAGAGTCAGCATAGTATTAGATAGTAGATTAGAAGAGTTAGATTTGTTTAGTTTGCTTTAATAGTTGTTTTTAGTTAGATTAGTTATTTTAGAGTTGTTTTCTTTTTTGTTTTCTTAGGAATTAGATCGGCTAACAAAGCCGCTAAACCCGTCAGGGTGGGTTATCACAAATGGCAAGGGTTATTAGAAAACCCCGGACCGGATCCACTCTCCTAGTTGACGGACGGTCAATTTCGCCCGTCAACAAGTTGGAGATGTCAAAGAATATTGACATCAAGAATCCTGAAATCACGATGTGTGAAATCCTGACTGAATCTGAACCGTCAGATCAAGATGTGATCTAGACCGTCGACCCGACTCACATCAGCAGACCACGTCAGCTAGGAACACGTGGCACAACCAGGTAATGACAAGTGTCAGTCCGATTCAACATGTCAAGCACATGTAAGTCACGAATCAGGGTGACACGTGGTAGTTATTTAACACATGTGAGATCAGCAGACTTACACCATGACGGAGTTTTGAGGATCGCATGTTGGAGATGTCAAAGAAACAATGCAACATGAATCCTGATTTCACGATATGCAAAATCGAAACTTAAATCGCAGTCGTTGAACCAAGATCAAATCTGGACCGTTGATTCCAGTCCATGTCGGAGTTTCGAGGATCGAGTGTTGAAGTTGTCAAAGAACATTCACCACAGAAATTTTGATTTCACGATATGTGAAAACATGATGCAATATGAGTCGTCAAATCAAGCTTTGATCTGGACCGTTGATTCCAGTCAATGGAGAGGCATCGGGGATCGAGAGTTGGACATGTCAAAGATTATCGACATCAGGAATCCCGATATCGCGATATGTGAAATCACGATGCAATCTGAGCTGTCAGATCAAGCTTTGATATGGACTGTTGATTCCAATCACTGGAGAGGCATCAGGGATCGAGAATTGGACATGTCAAAGATTATTGACATCAGGAATCCCGATATCGCGATATGTGAAATTGCGATGTAATCTAAACCATCAGATCAAGTGTTGATCGAAGGGATACTGATGCACGACACAGTGAAACTACCAGAAACCATTGATGGCATCTGCTAGAGAATTCGAAGAGACCCCTGTGTGATTTCCAGAGGAGAAGAAGAGTCTCCAATATTCGTCCAAGT
Source organism: Picea engelmannii (assembly GCA_009831015.1). NCBI lineage: Eukaryota > Viridiplantae > Streptophyta > Pinopsida > Pinales > Pinaceae > Picea > Picea engelmannii. The sequence continues at coordinate 516,130 of ML780110.1, forward strand.
GAAGGGAGACTATTCTTAGAAGGGATTGACAGATGTATGAGCGTGGAAGCCTGTAACTAAAATAGAGAAGGTGAGCTCGACTGTGACAGAGAAGATGAAGAGTCTCAACTGCCAGAGAGGCTGAGGAATCTCAACATAACATCCAGTGATGCTGAACACGTGGGAAAATGGCCAGAGAAGCTGAAGAGTTTCGATGATGATCAGGCAAAGCACTCGAGAGGTGGAGGATATTGGCGCGGTATGAGCATGCAGAGGAATGGTGAATATTGCATGCACAAGATGCACAGAAGCTATATATACAAGGTACAGAGAAGAGAAGGGATTGTTGTCGCTATTGGAGTTTGTTGTGGTTGTTGTTGGTGAAGGTGATACATGTGTGAAGAAGGAGGAGAGTGCAGCAGCTGAATAGCACAGAAGAGGAACTGTGTAGTGAATGGACATGGAGCACAGAGCATAAAAGGAAGAAGAACAGACAGCGTAAGTGATGTGTGCAGAAAGGAAATGAGGCAGACAGAGAAAAAAAATGCAGCAGAACAGTGTTGAGTCTGGTAAGCCATTGTTGAACATCATATCACTGTAATAAGTTTCAGTAGCAAAGATTTATATTTCAGGGTGGTTGGGAGGAGTTAGGGAGGACTGGTGTCCTCAAAGGTTCAAGTGGGTCCTTGAACACAGGGAGTTGGTGCTTCCTTCTAGTTGGTACTAGAGAAACCAGAGAGTTGGTGCTTCCTTCTAGTTGGAGCTAGAGAAACCAAGGAGTTGGTGCTTCCTTCTAGTTGGTGCTAGAGAAACCAGGGAGTTGGTGCTTCCTTCTAGTGGGTGCTAGAGAAAACAGAGAGTTGGTGCTCTCAGCAAGTTG
>ML780110.1:520738-542802 GCA_009831015.1 Picea engelmannii
TTTAAAGTCTACCAAATGGATGTCAAGTCAGCCTTTCTCAATGGAGATTTAAGTGAAGAAGTCTATATGGAACAACCAGAGGGTTTCAAATTGTCTGATAACCCTGACTTAGTATGCAAGTTGAAGAAAGCTTTATATGGTTTGAAACAAGCCCCTCGGGCCTGGTATCACAAACTGGATACATATCTCAAAGACAAAGGGTTCAAGAGAGGAACAACTGAAAACAATCTATATATTAAGACAGAGGATAATGATTTTCTCATCGTAATGGTCTATGTAGATGACATCATCTTTGGATGTAATAAGGATTCACTGGTACAATGGTTTGCTTATTCCATGGAGTCTAAATTTGAAATGTCTATGATAGGAGAATTGTCATTTTTCCTTGGTCTGCAAATTACTCAGAGGCCCGATGGGATCTTCATTTCTCAAGGAAAATATTTAAGAGAAATGCTGAAAAGGTTTCAAATGGAAGATTCTAAACCTGTGGGTACACCTATGGTAACTGGATGTAAATTAAGCAAGGATGATGATTCACTTGATGTTGATCAAAGCTCATATCGATCGATGATAGGAAGCCTGTTGTACATCACAGCATCTCGCCCAGACATAATGCATGTTGTAGGAATGGTAGGAAGATATCAGGCTGCACCTAAACAGAGTCATTTGCAAGCTATCAAAAAGATATTCAGGTACTTAAAAGAAACAATGACTTATGGTCTGTGGTATCCTAGAAATCAAAGTCTTCAGTTGACTACTTATTCAGATGCATATTGGGCAAATTGTGTTGATGAGAGAAAAAGCACCAGTGGAGGAGCATTCTTCTTGCGTAACTCCTTAGTAGCCTGCCTTAGTAAAAAGCAAGGTTCCATTTCTTTATCAACCACAGAGGCAGAGTACATTGCTGCTGCCACCTGTTGCATACAGGTATTATGGATGATTCAGACACTTGCAGACTTAGAGATAAAATATACTGCACCGATCCCAATTCATTGTGATAACACAAGTTCCATCAGTGTGTCTAAAAATCCTGTCCTCCACTCCAAGACAAAACATATTCCCATAAAATATCATTTTTTGGGAGAGCAGGTCACCAATCAGATTGTTCAGGTCCAGTACATTCCCACTATAGAACAAATTGCAGACATCTTTACTAAGCCCCTAGCCAAGACACCATTTGAATATCTCAGACAGAAGTTGGGTGTCATTTCATTTCACACCTAAAAAGTCCATCTTGTTAGGGGGAGTTCTGCATTGTTTGAATATCTAATGCCTCCTAAAATTACTGCAATAGCTCAGGGGGAGCATGTCTCTTCTTTGACATTGATGTCAAAAGGGGAGAAAAGAATTCAGGTGCCTTAGTTGCCATCAATGCCAAAGGGAGATATTGTTGGCACGTGTTTAACAGGTAGCGTATGCTTGTCATTGATGGCAAGTAAAACAGTGAAGATGGCAGGATCAGAGTCTGCATCGATGGACAAATAGGAACAACGTAAGCTCAGGAGGAATTAGCGCAGAGTCGAATGCAGTGCATAGGTGTGCACCAGGGATGAGGTTAACTCATGACTAAAGCTCAAGGGAGATAGCATACTTAGGATCACAGGCGGATCAAAGGTCGAGGCCTTTGACACTTAGAAATTCTTCGAAGTAAGAAGGATGTGTAAGCTTGGAGGAGAAGCATCGGTGATCGTTGAATCCTATCCTGAATTCCCGATGACCGTCAGATCTCAATGTAGACAAGAGGAGCGCACAGATATGGAGGATAGATCTCGGGCATTAGATCCGATCGTAGGGTCCGACCACCGTTAGATCGAGGAGAACCTGCACGTTCTTTAAAGTGCAAGGAGTAGAGGGCTCACAAATTCCGACAGCATGAGGGTCGTCAGATATGAATAAAGACAAGAAGAGGGAGAAGAAGAGGAAAATAGATCTCAGGTGTTAGATCTGAGCATAGGGTCCGACCACCGTTGGATCGAGGAAAACTTGCATGATCTTTAAAAGTGCAAGGAGTAGAGGGCTCACAAATGTCAAAAGCAAGAGAACCGTCCATCTCAGGGGATTATGTGGATCGTTGATCCGACTCCCTGTCGGAGTTTTGAGGATCGAGAGTTGGAGATGTCAAAGAATATTGACATCAAGAATCCTGAAATCACAATGTGTGAAATCCCGACTGAATCTGAACCGTCAGATCAAGATGTGATCTAGACCGTCGACCCGACTCACGTCAGCAGACCACGTCAGCTAGGAACACGTGGCACAACCAGGTAATGACAAGTGTCATACCGATTCAAAATGTCAAGCACATGTAAGTCATGAATCAGGGTGACACGTGGTAGTTATTTAACACATGTGACGTTAGCAGACTTACACCATGACGGAGTTTCGAGGATCGCGTGTTGGAGATGTCAAAGAAACAATGCAACAAGAATCCCAATTTCGTAATATGAAAAATCACGACTTAAATCGCAACCGTTGAACCAAGATCAAATCTAGACCGTTGATTCCAGTCCATGTCGAAGTTTCGAGGATCGAGTGTTGAAGTTGTCAAAGAACATTCACCACAGGAATTTCAATTTCACGATATGTGAAATCATGATTCAATATAAGCCGTCAGATCAAGATTTGATCTGGACCATTGATTCTAGTCAATGGAGAGGTATCGGGGATCGAGAGTTGTACATGTCAAAGATTATCGACATCGGGAATCCCGTTATCGCGATATGTGAAATCACAATGCAATCTGAGCCGTCAGATCAAGCTTTGATCTGGACCGTTGATTCCAGTCAATGGAGAGGCATCGGGGATCGAGAGTTTGACATGTCAAAGGTTATTGACATCAAGAATCCCAATATCGCGATATGTGAAATAGCGATGTAATCTGAACCATCAAATAAAGTGTTGATCGGAGGGCTACTGATGCACGACACAGTGAAACTACCAGAAACCATTGATGGCATCTGCTAGAGAATTCGAAGAGACCCCTGTGTGATTTCCAGAGGAGAAGAAGAGTCTCCAAGATTCATCCAAGTGAAGGAAGACTATTGTTAGAAGGGATTGACAGATGTATGAGCGTGGAATCCTGTAACTAAAACAAAGAAGGTGAGCTTGACTGTCACAGAGAAGACGAAGAGTCTCAACTGCCAGAGAGGCTGAGGAATCTCAGCATAACATCCAGTGATGTTGAAAGCGTGGGAAAACGGCCAGAGAAGTTGAAGAGTTACGATGATGATCACGCAGAGCACTCAAGAGGTGGAGGAGATTGGCACGGTATGAGCATGCAGAGGAATGGTGAATATTGCATGCACAAGATGCACAGAAGCTATATATACAAGGTACATAGAAGAGAAGGGCTTGCTGTTGCTATTGGAGTTTGTTGTGGTTGTTGTTGGTGAAGTTGATACATGTGTGAAGAAGGAGGAGAGTGCAACAGTTGAATAGCACAGAAGAGGAACTATGCAGTGAATGGACATGGAGAACAGAGCATAAAAGGCGGAAGAACAGACAGCGCGAGTGATGTGTGCAGAAAGGAAATGAGGCAGACAGAGCAATGAAATGCAGCAGAACAGTGTTGAGTCTGGTAAGCCATTGTTGAACATCATATCACTGTAATAAGTTTCAGTAGCAAAGATTTATATTTCAGGGTGGTTGGGAGGAGCTAGGGAGGACTGGTGTCCTCAAAGGTTCAAGTGGGTGCTTGAACACAGGGATTTGGTGCTTCCTTCTAGTTGGTACTAGAGAAACCAGGGAGTTGGTGCTTCCTTCTAGTTGGAGCTAGAGAAACCAGGGAGTTTGTGCTTCCTTCTAGTTGGTGCTAGAGAAACCAGGGAATTGGTGCTTCCTTCTAGTGGGTGCTAGAGAAAACAGAGAGTTGGTGTTCTCAGCAAGTTGCAGCTTGCAAAAATGAGGTTGTAGCCTCATTATGAGTTGGTGCTCATATGTATGATAATGTAAAGAATGTAATTATTACTTATCATATAAAGAAAAAGAGGTTTTTACCCTGTATGGGTTTCCTCGGAAAATATATGTCTCTGTGTTTGTCATATATGTGACTGATGCTGAATGTGCCAGTGTTTATTTCCCTGCATTATTGTGATCATTATTCAGTGTTTCTGCAAAGAGTTTTAAAAGAAGGATAATTGTTTAAGCTCGGTAACAACTGATTCACCCCCCCCTCTCAGTTTTCCAACAGCTTGTAGTATGATTGGAGTTGTTTTTCATGCTCATCACTGCAGGCTGTAATATAGGTGAAGTGGAGCTCCGCGCTAAATTTCATCAAAGGGATAAACCTATGAATTACGTTTGGGGTGATTTGCGGTGTAGACTGAATTGCATTCTTTAGTTTGTTGAAGTAGGTGTGGAAGATAACATTGGACTGCCACTACTTGTTCATGTCGCTAGAGTACCACAACATACAGAACTCCGTGGCTAGTGGCTCGAAAGGTTTGATCTCTGGAAAAGTGGCTCCCTCTAGTAGTTCCCAAGTGATGAAAGCAATGAGTATGAGAAAAAAACTAAAGTGGAACTCATACCCTTGGTCTTGCGCTCCTTTTCAATCCAACTCTAACTGGTTTACAAGATAAAGTGTCCAATTCATATGTAGTCCCTTGGCGCACTTCCTTGGGAGGTCAACTACAAAGCCAGTCACCTGTGTTGGTCTGTTCTTACGAACTAAATTTCTCACGATCAACTGACATGCAAGGCGCACTGCGCCACTCTGGATAGAGGCTACCTTGTAGCCTCACGTACCCTTCTCTACATCACCATAAGTTTCCTTTATTTGTTGTGCGAGTGCTGAGTCTGAGTTCTTGCCTAGGTAAAATTCCTATGGGTCAGGGCCTTGCATGTTAATTCCTGTGATCCAATTGATCAGAGTAGAATCGACAATGATGTGGAGGTCCAACCATAAGTATTCACCATGGTAGAAAGACAACAGCAACTTGACACATGCGTTGACTTCCTGGTGTCTGCCGAAGTGAGTGATCTTCATTACGTTGAGCAGTGTGGACTGCACGAGGTTTTGGGTCCAGGACTGTGGGACAATATTAGGATTTATGCCTTTGGTCTTGGTTAAGTATTTATGTGGAGCTAACATGCTATAGGTTTTGTGATCTCCAAGGTTAAAATCATTAAATTTCAGTGCTGTGATCTTATCCTGGTCATCATGTACTACGCACACCCCTTTCGGAAGATACGTGGTAATCAAGGTGTACTCAAAATATCTAGGTACACTATCATGATTAATATTTTCGCTCAAAGGTGGTAAGTAAACTAGTAGAATGCGTGGGATCATCTTGGCATTTGCAATATCATCTATGTGCTTTGTTCTTGTCTCGATCGTGGTTCTGGAAGGTCCTTCTCCGCGAGCAGTGGAGGGATAAGCTTGGACTCCTCATGTCGATGATTCTTGCACACCTGCAGATATCCTTCTCTCTGACATGACTCTCTCAGCCATTAGGTCAATCAAAACTTCTTCAACTGCTTTCTCAACAACTCTGAGCTCATCCGACATACAAGCTTGGGTCCACTAGCTCAGGTGTGAAAATGAATTCAGAGACTATGATGAATAGTATGGGAATAAGGAAATGATCACAGGGTGAATTAATCTCAAGTTTCAAGCTCAAATTATCACTTAGAAAAAAGTATTCTCGGTGCGTGGTGTGACGGACTAAGTAGGGAAACTTAGCAACAGTGTACTTGCAATGGATATGGGGCCTTCATTAACTCTGTTATATCCATTCTGGTGTTGTCCAATGGTCTAGTGGGAACCCATAATTGGTTTTTGACCCATTCGGGGAAAAAGTCGAATGGGTATATCGGTCCAATGGCTATATTGTTGCGCCATGGCGAAGTGCCAGATGTCGATGCTCTAATATCTCAGCAAAGCTCAATTCTTGTGATTTTTCCTTCTACGAAGTTTCCTCTAGAGTCTTCTATAACTTTTTGATTTTGGCCCTCTTCTTACTTAGCTTCCTAGCCTTTTTCCCAGTGAGCTTAGTCTCGGTCATCCTTTGTCCATTTTGAGTCTTATCTTCTCTCGACATAGTCACTTCACGTTGCTTAGGTTCTTTCTTCATATCCAAGGGTAATACTCCTTCATCATATGGATTAGGTATTTCGGTATTTTGTGGTTCCTCTAACTCTCTTATAGATTTGACATCTAGGTCCCTGGTGTTTAACAGCTGAGATCTATTTTCTGGTTCCTTCATCAAGTAGGTGATCCTTCTAGTCATAAATTCCATGAGTTCTTGCTTCTTCTGTTCTAGGGATTCCTTTTCTTCTTTCCTTTGGATCTAGTCTTTTTCAATCCATATCTTTCCTAACAAAGCTGGAAATGGGGCATGGTCCTCAATAAATCTAATGACTTTGAACTCTTCCTCTGTCGAAGTTCCATGGGTACTCATAGCTATCTGGGTAATTTTGCCACTTAGGGTTACCATTTTTCCTCTAAATAATTCGATGGTTCCCAGTGAAGGGACCAGATCAGGCCTTCCTAGGGTTTCCCAAGTGCTTTATGTCATAATGTTCATCGGTGTTACCTCATCTAGAGCACAGTCAATGTCGAAGTCTCCTATTCTTACTTAGATTTTCTCCTTTTCTTTGAAGATCTCTGACAAACTGACATCCTTATGATCATCCAAGGTTTTTTTTATTTTCAGTAACATGATCTCTGATTCTTTCTAGGGTTCTTTCATAATTTTAGTCTCTTGATCTCTATTAGGTTATGAAAAAGGTATAAATATCTTCCTTTTTCCCACATTTCATGATATTATTTTGATTGACTTTTCGGTTATTTAGAAGAAAATAGAATAGAAAATGAATAATACACCCTTTAACGTTGATTGTTGGAGATTAGATTACATAGATTCTAAATATGATTGGAATTGTTTGGTTTTATTGCAGGATTGGTTAAATATTGTCGAACCCAAGATAGCAAGGGGAATATTGAAGATGCGCAAGCTATTGGAGGTTGAAGACTTTATGGCACAAAGCAGTTTTAAAGATAAATGAGTTACTCATTGTAATAGTAAACCAATCTTGAGGATCTCTCGATCCTCGGGATAGCTTAATTTACCCATATTATTGTAACATATAAGGGGTAAATAGATCTTGAAGAGAGGAAATATTTTTCACTCAAGAATAGAGAATATAGAATTGTTGTGTGTTAGCCGTTTTTGTAGAAATGGTGTACCAGCTATGAAATCAATAGAAGCCTCGAGCAGTTTTTCCATTTTTATATACTGAGTTTCAAATAACAGTGCTTCTAAGGACCAAGGGCCCAGTTTGAAGGAGCTATTGTTCGATCTGTAATTGTATCCACTCAAATTCTGTCTTGTGATTCAATTCTCTTTTATAGTAGTAACAAACGCATAAGTGTGTTGAAGGTTTCATGTCAATTGCAAGAAATAGATATTCCCTGAAGTATTGAAGTATTGAAATAGATATTCCTGTTACTGAGATTCGATACGTGAAGCTTCCTCATAAGTTCACATCTATTGTTCCTTTCATAAGTTTACATTTGTTGTTCCTTTTACTTAGGTTGCATTTGTCATTCCTTTTACTTAGTTTACATTTGTTGTTCCTTTCCGCTAGAACATAGTTGTTGTTCCTTTCAATAGAAATATGATTGTCGTCTCTTTTCAGTTAGATTACAGTCTCTATTCCTTTCCTTAGATGGAGTAATTCGCCTTTTTATTTTCAACAATTATGATTCATAATGATAGCAATTCCTGCAAGTCTTTATCTAGATTTAATTACTTCTCTTAGAATGAATTCAATAGATTAGCTAATTCCTTTTCCTTTTGCATAGTTTTAGATTTCAATCCTTAGAATCCTTAATGAATGTTTGAGGAACTTGATTGTTGACAAACTCAGATATTATTTTTCTGAATGATTTTAGCCTCTATAAGCTATCTGCATAGACTTTGCCAATATTCTTTGAGATAAAAGACGAATCCCAAGGTTGATAAATTAATGTTAAACTAAGGTTTTTTTTAGACATCTTTAGAGCCCAACATTTTGGTGATGTTGTCGGGGAAGAATGTTAAAGGTAGCACAGATTGTGTCTCTGGAGGATGAGGTATTGAAGACGGAAGGTAAGAACCTACACAGGAAATAAGTAAGATGCTTATACCAGTGCCTACCTCCAGCTGATGCATTTAGAGGTTGCATAGGTGTTTTTTTCCTTTTTGTTGTGTGAAGTGTGTATGACTAAGAAGAAATATCTTGAAAAAACAAAACCTCCACAAAAAATTACCAAACCCCAGGGCTCAGTGCTCCCTGGAAGAAGCACTTTCATAGACGACATCATCCGAAAAGAAGAATCTCAAGCCTCGGTTAGACCTAGAAAAGGATCCACCTGAATCCCTCAGGTGGTAGCTTCACCATCTGCACCACACGCTGAGATTCATAGAAAAACTGAAGGGACTGAGCTAAGTTTTCAGATCACAGATATTCCACCCCTCAACCCTTTAAGAGAGGTAAATTATTGTAATCTAAAGGAAGGAGAAGGATAAACTAGTGAGATAACTAAGACAGACCCACCACCCAATCCTGAATCTCCTGCAAAAGAAGAAGGCATACCTAAAATTTCAGACAGAGGGAGTGCAATCAGATGCCCTAGAAGGTTAGATAACCAATCAATTCAAATAAAATATCCAGATCAAGAAATCCCTAAAGATTTATGGAATATTTTCGATCAAATGGCACAACCAAATCCACAATGTCCCCAGACTTCCACTTTGGAATATCCGATAGTTGATCCAATTGCCAATGCCCCCTTGAAGGCTATTCCCCTACAAAATATACCCGTACGCATTCTTATTTGAATTTGATGTCCTATGTAGAGGATATGATTACACCTCTGAACCCCAAAAATTAAAATTGTTCCCCTCCACTTCCAAGGAGCAGCTCTACGCTGGTTCATGGGATTAGGGGGAGGAACTATAAACTCATGGGATGAAATGAAACAAGCCTTCTTGACAAAATATCAGGATTATTGTAGAACCAGAGACTTAAAAGATGAAATCTTTCAAATGACTGCAAAAGAAAATGAATCATTAGAAGAATATGTAGAGAGATTTCAATATAATTTACAAATATCACCTTATGGCACGTTACTAGGGGAAGTACTTAAGGCAACTCTGATTAAAGGTATGAAAGATGAATGGGTAGAAACATTGAATTTAATGGGGAAAGGTGATATTTATCAAGAAACTTATGATGACATTGTCCTATTGTGCATCGGATGTTCGAGGGGAAGTTCATAGACCAAATAAGGGATACGTACCCCCTTCACCAGAAATAGAAATATTACCAGCGGGGGTGTTACTCGAGCTGAAGTTGGTAATCTCTTAGAAAAATTTAAAACAGACATTCTGAGCACTCTGACTACACAATTGGATGTGTTGCAGGCCAAACAAAAAAAAATAGAAGAAGAACAAACATTAGCCATATTTTTCCATAGGTGCAGAAGGAAACATGGTCCAAGGGATTTCCCTTTGGACGTGGTCCGGTTTTGCGCTATCTGTGCCAAGGATCACGACACTGAACAATGCCCATCGCTTCCTAGACTGAAATCTGTCTTTAGGGAAGACGAAGAAGAAACAAAACCATTATATCTAATGGCTCAGCACTGTCAATGGTAGAATTGGCCCCCAAATACATTGCAGGACCCTTTCTCTTTCTTCTCCGGAAAGTATAACCAGAAATATCCTGGTAGCACATTGTAGGGTTATCCATTTACTGATCAAAACTGGCAACCCCAGCAATATCCACCTGCAAATACCACTTGGAAAAACCAACCCACTGCAATCCCTGCTTGGAAGAATCAGCCAACTACAACTTCTACCTGGCCTAACTCACAATATCCCACCTCATCCTAGAAAAACTCCAATAACAACATTTACCCTTCACAGTGGCCCAACATGATTGCCAAAAACCCAAATTGGAATCAGAATTGGCATCACCCCGTGGGGATAAACAATCAACCCATGGGGATGGACCCTCAAATGCAACCTACGTTACAAGCCCCACTTCAATTGCCCCAAAATCCACAATCCCAATTGTGCCCTCAACTACCAGCCCAACCTCACCAAAATCCAAATAACAGACCGGCTCAACTCATCCAGATTATGGAAAATGGAGAAGGAGAGATCAACTTGGTAGGGTGCAACAAACTACGATTAAGGTCGGGATGAATAATCTCCCTTGAAGAAAATGATGCTTTTCAAGGGCAGGAGAAACAACCAACAATAACAACTCCAACTGTGGAAATAACAAAAGAAATCAAGAGGGGGGGAGACACAGTTGAATCACAAGATCCTGATAAGGGTGCAACACCCTCCCCTCCATTCTCCGAAAGATTGATGATAGAAAACCCGATCGTATATCCTAACTTCGACCTTATAGGGGAACTCAAGAATTTATATATCAAGATTCCACTCCTGCAATCTCTTCAGGACATCCCCATCTACATAAAAACAATCAAAGATCTATGTGGGAGAAAAATCGTCAGAAAAATTAAAAATCCATCATCAACAATCCACGTGGTAGGAGCCTTATCTGATCTGATTTTAGGTAGACAAGAACCAGTTAAATATGAAGATCCGGGGAATCCCATAGTAACAGTTCAGATCCAGGGCTTCTCTTTTCCTAATACACTAGTTTATTTGGGAGCAGCCATCAACATCCTGACTATGGAAACTTGCAATACCCTGGGTTTTAACTCCTTCGAACCCACAACAATAATGTTGCAGTTGGGAGATCGATCGATAGTTTGACCAATTGGCACATTACATGATATAACCATCTCGGTCGACTCTTGGGAATATCTGGTGAACTTCCTCATCATCAATCCAAAAGGTGGAATTGAAGGGCATCCATTGATACTGGGTAGGCCATGGCTTGCAACAGTAGATGCATACATAGGATGTTGAATAGGAAATATGACAATCACTAGAGGGGGTATCACGAAGAACCTCATTCTATATCCTCCTGCTAAACCTAGTCCAACTTCCGTATATCCACAATTGCCACCACCACGATACCCAGAAAGGGATTTACGAGCCCCTCTTACATAGGAAGAATCCCTCAAACTTAAAAATCAATTAGAGGATGATGTAATCAATGGGTTTATCAATAATCTAACCACCATGAGCAACCCGACCTGCCAGATGCCCCAAGTTGTTCTAGACTGTGAAGCATAGGGGGACCTGTTGGAAGATTTAATGGAACAACAAATTCCAACTACGGTCGTTCATAATAGCAAACCCGTTGAGATCGCACCCGGGAGGCCTCTAAACATCAATGCCAATTTAGATGAACAACAACAACAAAAGTTAATTCATGTCCTCTCCAAATACCAGAAATATTTTGCATGGGAATATTCTGATATGAAAGGTATTGATCCACAACTCTGTACACACCACATTTATGTTGAAAAAGAAGCCCGACCTATACGCCAGCCACAGAAAAGATTAAATCCTCACCTCAGGGATATCGTTAAAGAAGAATTACAAAAACTGTTGGACGTAAATTTAATATATCCCATCTCAGATAGTCCATGGGTTTCCCCACTAGTGATCATCCCAAAGAAAAATGGGAAATGGCGCATCTGTGTCGACTATAGGGAACTTAACAAAGCCACTCAAAAATACCACTTCCCTTTGCCTTTCATTGACCAGGTCCTGGATACTTTGGCAGGAAATAAATTCTTTTCTTTCCTAGACAGTTTTAGCGGGTACAATTAGATTCAGATCGCCCCAGAAGATCAAGATAACACCACATTCACATGCCCCTAGGGAAATTTTGCATATAGAGTATTACCATTTGCACTTTGTAATGCTCCATCCACCTTTCAAAGGGCCATCCTGAGCATATTCAGTGATCTGATCAGCGAAGGACTTGAAGGCTATATGGATGATTTCACTCCTTATGGCGATGACTTTGATCAAGTGCTGAATAACCTGGAGAAAATACTAGAACGATGTATCGCGACCAGGTTATGTTTAAGCCACAAAAAGTGTCACATGATGATGACATAAGGTGTGGTACTAGGGCATTATATCTCTGCAGATGGAATTAGGGTAGACCCAACAAATATAGAGGTAATCCTTAATCTACCCACACCACACACACAAACTAAGGTACGTATTTTCCTTGGCGCTTCAGGATACTATCGTAGGTTTATGGAAAATTTTGCAAGAACCGTTGCACCTTTACATGCTTTGACTAGTAATGTATAATTTTAATGGTCTGAAAAGTTTGATGTGGCATTTGTAGGACTCAAAAAGTTGATCTCAACAGCACCGATGTTGAGGGGGACAAATTGGAAAATACCATTCCATATCTCCACCGATGCATCAGATATTGCCATAGGCGTTGTCCTTGGAAAGGAGGAGGAGAAGAAACCTTACGCCATTTATTTTATTAGCAATAATCTTAATCTAGCTGAACTTAACTATACAGTAATAGAGAAAGAGTTTTTAGTTTTTATACATGCCATCAATAAATTCCGTCATTATATAACAGGCTATCCAGTCATTCTGTATACTGATCATTCTGTTATCAGATATATGGCTAATAAACCAATTACTAATGGACAGGTCACTCGATGGTTGTTATTATTGCAGGAATTTGATATCACCATCAAAGATCGACCCAGGAGAGAAAACCTTGTCGCAGACTTCCTATCCCACATACCCAAAACAGATGACTCCTTAACAGTCGAAGACCGATTTCTAGATGAGCATCTCTTTGTCGTTACTACAAAGCCACCTTAGTACACTGACGTGGAAAATTACCTGGCAGCAGGAAGATTACTGACACATCTTTCATCAAAGGAAAGACAACTGATCGTCTAGAGTAGCACACGATTCGCCTAGATCAACGGATATCTCTTCCATACATGAGCTGATATCCAGATCCGCAGATGCATACGAGATGATGAAATCTATGAAATATTAAAAGATGGACATGATGAGCCCTGTGGTGGGCACTTTTCAAACCATTGGAATGGACACAAAATTCTACAGATGGGCTATTATTGGCCCTCAATATTCAGAGATGCGAAGAAATACATCCAAACCTGCGATAGTTGTCAACGGATGGGAAAACCAGGTCAGGCTGATGAAATTCCTTTGAAAGCACAAGTAGTCACGGAACCATTTGAGAGATGGGCACTAGACTTCGTTGGCCCTTTCAACCCAAATTCAAATCAGAAGGCCTATATTCTAGTCGCAATGGACTACATGACTAAATGGGTAGAGGCAGAAGCCTTGCCAAATGCAACAGAAGAAGTAGTCATCAAATTTCTTTTCAAATTATTTGTATGCTATGGACTACCAAGAGAGGTAATTACTGATGGGGGATCACAATTTACAGCTCATAGAATCACCACCACCCTGGATAATTATCATATCAAACACAGAATTACTTCTTTGTATCATCCACAAGAAAATGGGCAAGTGGAAAGCACCAACAAAGTCCTAGAGGCAATCTTGACAAAGACTGTCTCAACAAACAGACAAAATTGGGATTCTGAGCTCCCAAACACCTCGTAATACCACCGGCTACTCTCCTTTCCATTTAGTCTATGGTAGAGAACCCATATTCCCAATCGAGTTTGAAATCAAGACTCTAAGGATGGCCCCGGAAATCGGATTGGATCTTACAAAATCACATAAACAACACCTTCAAAAAATCAACGAATTGGATGAAGCACGTCTGTCTGTTGTAGATAACACAATCGTTATTCAACAACAGAGATTGACCTGGCATGATAAGCATATAAAGAAAAAACTATTTAAAAAAAGAGACTGGGCACTCCTCTATGATTCTAGATTTCAGGATTTTCGGGGAAAATTACAGACACGGTGGCTAGGACCATACGAAATCAGTGAAGTCCATGATAATGGCACAGTTACATTAAGCACCATCGACGGGTTAGTATCTCCATTTCGAGTCAATGGACACTGGCTATGACTCTATCATCGGTCGTCGTCAAAAGAATCTTTCTACCAGGAGGTAAGTAAGGACCCTACCGTTCAAATTTTGACTGGCTGGGAAGGTAATCCAACCACCCCAACTCCAAAAATATTGAAATCTATTGACATTGTATATACTATATATAATTTTGTTTAGATTTTTATTTTTTCAACAGTCATTCGAGAAAATCAAAACTAGGGAGGATAACCATGATGAACTCAATTAGCACCCTTTTCTGTTCCGAACTCCCACTTCATCTCATTACCCATACCCTGTCTTCTGCAAAGAAATGAACGTGTCATGATTTAGCAACGACAATTGGGAAACTATAATGAAACTTATAACATTAACAAACCATCCATTACTTAATTTTCAAATAAACCAACTCATAAATGAACTTAGTTGATGAGGAATCAACCTTGAATTCAAGCAAAATACATACCAGGTTTCTACAAATTCAGATGGTTTGAACGGAACAATTGTTGTTCCTTTTGAACAATTGTTGTTCATTTTGTGCACCTATTGTTCCTTTGAATGGAACAATTAATGTTCCTTTTGTGCACCTGTTGTTCCTTTGAACGAAACAATTGTTGTTCCCTTTGCGCGCCTGATGTTCCTTTGAACGGAACAATTGTTGTTCCTTTTGCATGCTTGTTGTTCCTTTTGAACAATTGGTGTTCCTTTTGCGCACCTACTATTCCTTTGAACGAAAAAATTGCTATTCTTTTTTTGCACACCTATCATTTATTTTTTCGTTCCTTCCTTGCTGATAAAACACTAAACCTTTCTTTTGGGGTACAGCTTTCACCAAAATAATTTTTCATCAGCATTATTTCTAACGATCCATCATTATTTTGTGGACTATCTCCCATACCTTATCAAATTTATTTTTGGATCACTTCCTTCAAAATATCTTAAACCTTGTTCATAATCTGTAACCACCATAATTAGTTTATTTTCCCTTATATATTACACTTAAATGATACCTCGTGTTTATAACTAATAAGGAATCTGTGACACACTTTTACTTGGCATCCTTACACTTCTTTGTGCCATCCCTTACTCTTAAGGAGTAGATGAGCCTCCCTTCATACAATAGTATAATAAATCAATAGAATTTATTTCTTTTCCCACAAAGAATAGGGGGTCTCATCACAAGCCAGCCTACCACGATCATAGTATAATAACCTAAGTGACATTCCCACTATGGCTACAACACCAGTGAAATGGCCTTTGACATTCTCTTTTTTTCAAAGGACAAGAGGTCTCATCACAAGCCGACTTGTTCACTTAAGTTACACTCTAGTGAGTGGAATTATCATCATCTGGATACCAAACTAGGATAATGGTCTTTTTCGGAAAAACTTAAAAACTTTTCCAAAAAAACATTATACATCTATCAACAAATTTTATTTTATTTTCCTTCTCTTTTCCACAAAGAATAGGGGGTCTCATCACGAGCCAACCTACCATCATCATAGGATAATAACCTAAGTGAAATTCCCACTATGGCTACCACGCCAGAGATATGGCCTTTGAATTTCTCTTTTGTCAAAGGACAAGAGGTCTCATCACGAGCCGGCTTGATTCACCTAGGTTACAATCTAGTGAGTGGAATTATCACTATGGCTACCAAACCAAGATAATGGTCTTTTTGGAAAAGATGATTCAAACAAGTATCAAGGACACAGACTCATCTTTGGTTTAAAAGGCAACCCTGTCGAGGCTATGGATGCCTGCTGGCAATAGTGGCTCTGCCTATGGTATGGAAGTTACCTTAAAACACCAAGTTTCTGCATCTCTCTAGATTTCCTTCACTCAATAACGAGGCTATCATTTCGTTTGTATTCAATAACACAAAAAAGTAACAACATTATGATATGTCAAATATTATTTAGCTGAATAGGATTTCATTTATTCGGAGCATGTATCCTTAAAGCATTATTTTGGGTATAGGTATTTTCAATTCCACACACGCGGATTAACATTTAATGATTACCATTAAATATGTTGTTCAAATATAAATCATTAATCCCCATTGGTGGCCACCATACAATCATTACTTTTCACCACCAATACCCACACTCATTACTCTTCCCTACGCTGACGGTCGAGGTCAACCTTTCTATTAATAAGGGGAGTGGACGCTCAACACACTTCTCAATGCAGATAGTAATGATTGTAATAAATACCTTCATTTAGATACATTTGTTGTCTCTGATAGTTGTTATTCTCAGTAATTTTTCCTCCAAAGATGGTCTAACCACCTCTGCTACTAGGAACGATAGTCATCCATATTTTCTCACAAAATGGGTGGCAGAGGTGTGCACAGGGAACCTACTTTACTAAATCTTACAGAACAAGCGAGAGACATCCTGCATCAGCTGGGGTGGACGAAGTACTTCAACCGGATGCAAGGATATGACACGAATGTTATGCTTGAATTCTTCTAGAATCTGCAGGGGGGAAACTCTATGGTGCGGGACATACAAATATCATTCACCCCGGAAATTTTAGCAGAGGTCACAGGCCTCCCTAATAAAGGCATTCAATGGACAGGACGATACACAACATTGAAGGAAGTTGTCGAAACCTTCACAGACCCTAGGGAAGAATTAGATAAGAAAGGAAAAAGACTCAACCCCAGTGCCCTCAGAGAACCATGGAAGGAACTTGTGGGGGTAATTCAGTGGTACATCACTTTTGATGGACGATATGATGTAATTCAACCTCGCCACCTCAAATTGCTGGAAGCTTTAAAACAACGGTTAGTACTTAATCTACCTTTCTTTATGAATGCCACATTACATGAGGTTGCTCTGAGAACACAAAAATCCAAGGACCATGTTATTGTTATCACCCACCACAGATTAGTTAAACTGATAACAATTAAGGCACTGAGTCAAACTCAATTGACCTGGGATAACTTGATTGAGGCCAATAGACCTCCACAACTAGAGCAACCTAAATTATGCCATGAAGAACCACCATAGAAAATCGAAGATAGATAGAAAGAGGAGATTACTACCCAAAGGGAAATCCCATCTCCTCAAACTGAAGCTGAGGTAGATCCTGCCCAAATCACAAAGACCCAGACCTCACAAACATAGGCATTAACAAAAAAGAGGAAGAGAGAACAAACTGCCCCTACAACCATCATTTAGACAAGGAGAAGAATAAGACGAATTCAGGAAACAACTGAAGCAATTCAGGATACAACAAAACAGCCTGAAGAACTTCAAAACTCTACAGAATAGTATCCACGCAAGAATGCTCAAGGAATTAGGCAAGAAGAATAGACCTCACGGAGGAATGATTAGGAAGACACCCAATCGACATTATCACATCTGACAGAACAATTTATGAAGAGCTATGAGGTAGAAATAACCCAGGTTTTGGGAAGCTTGGGAACCTCACTTGCCAGAGGCACAAATAATCCAGAAATACACCCAGAACAACCCTCCTCTTCAAAATTAGTTGAAGATTTTCCTGATATTGAAATGTCTTTTCCTGAGGATAGAGCACAGGAAGAACCTCATTCTGAAACAAGAAGCCCTCTTGGACAGATAGAACAATTGGAAGGAATAGAGGAACAACCATCTGTTGACCAGAATGAAGAAGGCCTTGAGACCTCCCATAAACAAAAATCAGCCAAAAGCCATAAGAAAATTAGAAAGTTAAAAAAATAAAATAAACTATTGAAGAAAAAGGCTAAGAAGGTTGAAGTATTAAAGCAGAAGGTAGTTAAACTCAAGGAAATAATTAAGGAATTGAGGAAACAATTAGAACAGACAGATAAAGCCCAAAGAAGAAAGAAGAACAAAAAGGCCAGAGTACAAGGAAGAAACCCTCTTCCTAAAGAAGCAGTCAGTACAAATTCTGTAGGGATACAGACAAACCCTGAAGAAATAGCAGTAGAAGAAATAGTAGCCTAGAATGAGGAAGCACCTCCTCTAGAGACACAGGAAAATATGATAGCTATAGAAGTAATTGATGCTGAGGTGCAGACAGCTCAACTCCTTGAGCAGAATGTTGGCATGTTTTCAGACAAAAGGCAGAGTATGATGGTTGGCATGTTTAACAGGCAGAGTATTCTTGTCATTGATGGCAATATAAGATTATTCTTATGGCAAGAACAGATTATTCCTTTCATTGATGGAATCAATGGAAAAACAGGAACATAAGTAATTTTAGGAAGACCAGCAGCACAAATCACACAGAGTCGATAAGTTTAGGAATACCAACAGCGTAACAATGATCGAATGAAAAGATCGAAGTATTGGTCAAACTCCATTTCGGATTTTTGGCTATCGGGATTTTGGATATCGGGAGATGGAAATGTCAAGGTTCTTTACAACAAGAGTCCCAAAATCGCGAATTGCGAAACACTGAAATCTCATTATCCGTCCATCTCAGGGGGTTATGTGAGCCGTCTGAATCCCTTTCGGAGTTTCAGAAATCGGGAGATGGAGATGTCAAGAACTCCTACCATAGGAGTCCTGAAGTCGCGAACCCCAAAATCGCGATATGCGAAATCGCGAAGAGATCTGGACCGTCGAATCATCTAGAGTGTGGATTGTTGATCCGACTCCCTTTCGAAGTTTCAGAAATTGGGAGATGGAGATGTCAAGAACTCCTACCATAAGAGTCCCGAAGTCGTGAACCGCAAAATCGCGAAGAGATATGGATCATCGAATCATCTAGAGTGTGGACCGTTGATCCAACTCCATTTCGGAGCTTCGGATATCAGGACATCGAGCGTTAAGAAAATCTACCATAAGAATACCAAAATCCCAAAATGCCAAAAAGAGAAACACGTTTTGGCTCAACCTGTGGTCGCAGCCATTGGTCACATTGGCAGAAGATGAAGGAAGGAGCTAGTTCAGACAAGCTCCATTTTGGATTTTCGGGGATCGGGACATGGAGAGTAACGAAATATTTACCACGGGGATCCCGAAATACCGAAATGTGAATTGGAAAAATAAACGCAAGATCACAGGAAGTCAATCTAACGGTGCAGGGGATTTTGGGCACGATCGGAGGGCTAATGTTGCTCCTCGCAGTCTAATTGTTGGAAACCATTGATGGTCTCTACCAAAGGATTCGAAGAGACCTCTATGTGATCACCAGAGGAGTTGAAGGGTCTCCAAGCTTCTTCTAGTGAATGAAGACGATTCTTAGAGGGACTGACAAGTGGATGAGCATTGAAGTTTGTAACTGGAGAAGAAAGTATAATCTCGACTATGCCAGAGAAGACAAGAGTCTCGACTGCCAGAGAGGATGAGGAATCTTAGCATGACATCCAGTGATGTTGAATGGGTGGGAAAACTGCCAGAGAAGCTGAGAAGTCGTAATGGTGATCAGACAGAGCACTCACTGTGAAGAGATGCAGAAGCATTGCGCATATTGCATGCACAAGGTGCACAGAAGCTATAAGAACATGACACAGAGAAGTGATGATGTTGTTGTTGTTGAGGTGAAGTAATGAAAGTGTGAAGAAGTAAAGGGGTGGTGCAGCAGCTGAAATGGATAGGAAACAAAATATGCATTGAATGGGAATGGCACACAGAGCACAAAAGGCATAAGAACAGAATGAGCATCGGATGCATGCAGGAAGACAGTGAGGAAGACTGAGTAGAAAAATCTTGAAGAATAGTGATGAGACTGGTAAGTTGTTATTGAACACTATATCACTGTAATAGGTTTCATTATTTCATAATTATAATCCAGGGTGGTAGGGAGGTGCTAGGGAGGACTGGTGTCCTCATAGGTTCAAGTGGGTGCTTGAACACAGGGAGTTGTAGCTTCCTTCTAGTTGGTGCTAGAGAAACCAGGGAGTTGGTGCTTCCTTCTAGTTGGTGCTAGAGAAACCAGGGAGTTGTAGCTTCCTTCTAGTTGGTGCTAGAGAAACCAGGGAGTTGGTGATTCCTTCTAGTTGGTGCTAGAGAAACCAGGGAGTTGGTGCTTCCTTCTAGTGGGTGCTAGAGAAAACAAAGAGTTGGTTCTCTCAACAAGTTACAGCTTGCAAAAACAGAGGTTGTAGCCTCCCAATGAGTTGGTGCTCAGATGTATGATAATGTAAAGAATGTAAATAATACTTATCATATAAGGAAGAAGAGGTTTTTACCCTGTATGGGTTTCCTTGGGAAATATCTGTCTCTGTGTTTCTCACATATGTGACTGATGTTGAATGTGCCATTGTTTATTTCCCTGCATTATTGTGATCATCATTGAGTGCCTTGTAAAGATTTTAAAAGAAGCATAATTGCTTAAGCACGGTAACAACTGACTCACCCACCCTCTCAGTTGTCCAACAATTGGTATCAGAGTCAGCCCCTTTTATCTAAAGGTAGATCCTCGAGCTTAAACATGTCAAGCCATGAAGGAAATTCAACCAATAAGGCCCCACTGTTCAATGGAACAAACGTTTCCTTCTGGAAAGTTAGAATAAGAACCTACATAATGGCTTTAGGTGCAGATGTCTAGGATGTGGTAGACACTGGTTATGTAAATCCAGTTGTGCTAGCTAATAAGGATGACAAGCTAGAATTTAGCTTCAATGCTAAGGCTATGAATGTTATCTTGAGTGGGTTTGCAGAAGAAAAATTTATGAAAGTTATGCACCTAGGAACTACCAAAGAAATGTGGGTCAAACTCATTAGCAGTTATGAAGGTAATGAAAAGGTAAAGGATGCCAAGCTTCAAACCTACAGAATACAGTTTGAACAGCTGAAGATGAAGGAAGATGAAATTGTTGGAAATATTTTCTGAGAGTAGAAGAAATGGTAAATGCAATGAAGGAACTTGGTGAAACAATTGAGGAACCTTCTTTAGTTCAGAAAATCTTGAGATCTCTCCCAGATAGGTTCAACCTGAAGTTCTCTTCTATAGAAGAACTTAATGATCTAAAAACCTTGGAGTTTGATCAACTTCTAGGAACATTGACTACATATGAAATGAGAATAGTTAAAGATAAACCCACCTCTAGAGAAGCATCATTTAAGGAAGACAAGAATGAGGATTTTGAGCCCAATGAAATTGAAGCAAAATTTGTGAAGAGACTAAAGAAGGGATCAGGAAGATACAAAGGTAAACTACCTTTCAAATGCTTCAACTATGGTAGGATATGTCATTTTGCAAATAAATGTCCCCACAAAGGAATGGATTAGACTTGTGATGATGAGGAAAAATACAAACACAAAAATTTCTTTAAAGAGAATAACTTTAAGAAGAAAAGTATTTACGTAAATAATGATGATGATCCCTCAGATGATGAAGACAATGATTCATCTATTGAATATAAACTAAATGAATTCATACTTATGGCCAAAGAGGAATATGAAAATAACAACACAGGGAGTGATGTTAATGAAGAAGAAGTTGTGGTTGACATGGAAGGAGAACTGATCAGTGCACTGGAAGAGATTGACAGACTAAAACTCAAGAACAGAATGCCAAGACAATTGTTGATACAGTTCGAGAAAGACAGTAGAGAACCTGATGAACACCTTGTCCTACTAAAAGTAGAATTGGAAGAGGCAAAGAAAATCAAAGAGATTATTAAACAACAACTATTAGAAAAGAAGGCAAGATGTGAAGCATTAGAACAAGAAGTAGTGAAAATGAGGAAAGAAATGGATAAGTTTCAAGCCTTGTATAATCATAATCTGTCAAGTATCAAAGCCTCAGAAGGATTAGCCACCATTCTGAATCAGCAAAGGAATCCAAAGCTGAAAACTGGCTTGGGTTATGAAGAGGGATCAAGCAGTGGCAAGCCAGGAAATGAAGAACCCATCAAGTTTGTCAAAAGTACAACCAATGACAATAATGAACCTGCAGAAGCAAAGGAAGAAAATTAGTCGCCAAGGACGAGTAAAGAAAAAGGTGCCAGGACTGAATCTGTAGAACGAAGAAACAATGTGCTCTCTGCTGAAAGATGTCATCAGCAAGGAAGAAATCGATTTTCTCAAAGAAGACAACCATTTTCCAGGTACAAAGAATTTTTCTATGGCTATTGTTTCTACTGTTCTAACTTTGGTCACAAAGCTGTAAATTGTTCCTTAAGACTTAGACATGAGCAA
>ML780110.1:543122-562466 GCA_009831015.1 Picea engelmannii
GCAAGATAAAATATGTAACCTCAGGACAAGTGGTGGCCAAAGGCATAAGGACAGAAAATAATGTATATGTGCTGAAAGAAAATAGAGAAGAATGTCATCTAAGAAGACATGATGAAATATGGTTATGGCATAGGAGACTTGGACATCTAAACTTTGACTACTTAATCAAACTCAAAAAACTCGAGGCAATAAAATATCTTCTAAGGATATCAAAGCCCCAAGATTCAATGTGTAAACCCTGCCAAGTAGGGAAGCAAAACAGGACATAGTTTAGGTCCAAGAGTTTTAATTCAACAGAAAAACCACTCCAACTAGTTCATATGGATTTATGTGGACTATCAAGACAGGAAGGCATAGGGAAAGAAAATTACTTCATGTTGATTATCGATGATTACTCCATACTTACTTAGGTTTCCTTTCTCAAAGAAAAAGTTAAAGCATTTGAGAAGTTTAAAATATTTAAGGATTTAACTGAGACTCAAACAGGGAAGAGGTTAAAGGCAGTAAGATCAGAATGGGGAGGAGATTTTATGTCAAGAGACTTCAAGGAATTCTTCGATGAGCATGGGATCAAAAGAGAATACACAATCCCAAGAACTCCACAACAAAATGGAGTAGTTGAGAGGCAAAACAAAATAGTGCAGGAAATGGCCAGGTCAATAATGAATGAGAAGAACATTGGTCAAATCTACTGGGTAGAAGCAATACACACAGCAGTCCATGTTCTTAACAAATCCCACCTCAGACCACAAAGTGACAAGACACCTTATGAATTGTGGTTTGGAAGACATGCTTCAATTAAACACTTCAAAGTATTTGGGAGTAAATGCTACATAAAGAATAATGATGAAAACCTTGGAAAATATGATGACATGGCTGATGAAGGTATCTTCTTGAGGTATGCTACAAACAGTAAAGGATACAGATGCTATAATAAGAGGCTGCATAAAATGGTTGATTGTATTGATGTAAAAGTTTTTGAAGGAATCCCAGCAAGAGAGTGTACAGAAATGAGTCTTCTACAGAAGACACAGCTGAAGCTGAAGATGAACAGGTCCAAGAATCAGAAAATGGAGACTCTGAATCAGATCAAGACTCGGACACTCAGACAAACTCAAATCAGCAATCAACTTCAAATTCCTCCTCCAGAATCATTCAAAAGAATCATCCTGCAAGTCAGATAATTGGAGAAAAAGACAAAGGTGTACAAACCAGGAGAAAGCTAATCAAAACCACCGAACAATATCATATAGCTTTCATATCCATGCTGGAACCCAAGAATTTCAATGAAGCCAACAAAGATGATCACTGGGTTAAAGCAATGAATGATGAACTTGATCAGATTGAGAAAAACAATACGTGGGAGATGGTTCATAGACCTAAAGGTAAAAACGTCATTGGCTCCAGATGGATATTTAAGAATAATTTGAATGAGCAAGGACAAGTTGTCAGGAACAAAGAAAGGTTAGTCTGTAAAGGATATGCTCAGACAGAAGGACTGGATTATGATGAAACATTTGTGCCCGTAGCAAGATTAGAATATATTAGAATGTTTCTTGCCTATGCTTGTCATAAAAGGTTTAAAGTCTATCAAATGGATGTCAAGTCAGCTTTTCTAAATGGAGGTTTAAGTGAACAAGTCTATATGGAACAACCAGAGGGTTTCAAACTGACTGATAAACCTGACTTAGTATGCAAGCTGAAGAAATCTTTATATGGGTTAAAACAAGCCCCTTGAACCTAGTATCACAGACTAGATACATATCTTAAAGAGAAAGGGTTCAAGAGAGGAACAACCGACAACAATCTGTATATTAAAATAGAGGATAATAATTTGCTCATCGTATTGGTCTATGTGGATGACATCATCTTCGGATGTAATAAGGATCCATTGGTACAATGGTTTTCTTCTGCCATGGAATCTGAGTTTGAAATGTCCATTATAGAAGAACTGTCATTTTTTCTTGGTCTGCAAATTACTCAGAGGTTTGAAGGGATGTTCATTTCTCAAGAAAAATATCTAAGAGAAATGTTGAAAAGGTTTCAAATGGAAGATTCTAAACCTGTGGGCACACCTATGGTTACTGGCTGCAAATTAAGCAAGGATGATGACTCACCTGATGTTGATCAGCGTTCTTATAGGTCAATGATAGGCAGCCTGTTGTACATCACAACATCTCACCCAGACATAATACATGCTGTAGGAATGGTTGGAAGATATCAGTCTGCACCTAAACAGAGTCACTTACTAGCTGTCAAAATAATATTCAGGTATTTGAAAGAAACAATGAATTATGGTATGTTGTATCCCAGAAATCATAATTTTCAGTTAACTACTTATTCATATGTAGATTGGGCAAACTGTGTTGATGAGAGAAAAAACAACATTGGAGGAGCATTCTTCCTGGGTGACTCATTAGTAGCATGGCTTAGTAAAAAGCAAGGTTCCATTTCTTTATCAACCACGGAGGCAGATTATATTGCTGTTGGTACCTGTTGCACTCAGGTATTATGGATGATTTAGACACTTGCATACTTGGAGGTAAAATATGTTGCACCAATCCCAATTTATTGTGATAACACTAGTGCCATCAGTGTGTCTAAGAATCCTGTATTCCACTCCAAGACCAAGCATATTCCCATAAAATACAATTTTCTGAGAGAGCAGGTCACTAATTAGGTTTTTCAGGTCCAGTACATTCCAACCACAGAAAAAATTGCATACATATTTACTAAACCCCTAGATAAGACACCTTTTGAATATCGCCGACAGAAGTTGGGTGTCATTTCATCTCACACCTAAAAGAGTCCATTTTGTTAGGGGGAGTTTTGTATTGTTTGAATATATAATGCCTCCTAAAATTACTGCAACAACTCAGGGGGAGCATGTCTCGTATTTGACATTGATGTCAAAGGGGGAGAAAGTGTGATGATTTCAAGATGTTACAGTGGTGTAGTTGCATCATGGGGTTTCCATCAATGCCAAAGGGGGAGATTGTTGGCATGTTTTCAGACAGAAGGAATAGTATGATGGTTGGCATGTTTAACAAGCAGAGTATTCTTGTCATTGATGGAAAGATTAGATTATTCCTTTCATTGATGGCAAGATCAGATTATTCCTATGGCAAGATCAGATTATTCCTGTCATTGATGGCATTGATGGAAAAATAGGAACAGAAGTAATTTTGGGAAGACCAGCAGCACAACTCACAAAGAGTTGATAAGTTTAGGAAGACCATCAATGCAACAATGATCCAATGACAAGATCAAAGTATTCGTCAAACTCCATTTCAAATTTTTGGCTATCGGGATTTTGGATATCGAGAGATGGAAATGTCAAGGTTCTTTACAATAGGAGTCCCAAAATTACGAAATGTGAAATGATGAAATCTCATCAATCGTCCATATCAGGGGGTTATGTGAGCCGTCTGACTCCCTTTCGGAGTTTCAAAAATTGGGAGATGGATATGTCAAGAACTCCTACCATAGGAGTCTCGAAGTCGCGAACCCCAAAATCACAATATGCGAAATCCCGAAGAGATCTGGACCGTCGAATCATCTAGAGTGTAGACTGTTGATCCGACTCCCTTTCGAAGTTTCAAAAATTGGGAGATGGAGCTGTCAAGAACTCCTACAATAGGATTACCGAAGTCGTGAACCCCGAAATCACGAAGATATCTGGATCATCGAATCATCTAGAGTGTGGACCGTTGATCCGTCTCCATTTCGGAGCTTCGGATATCGGGACATGGAGCGTCAAGAAACTCTACTGTAGGAATACCGAAATCCCAAAATGATGAAAAGCGAAACACGTTTTGGCTCAACCTGTGGTCACATCCATTGGTCACATCGGCGGAAGATGAAGGAAGGAGCTAGTTCAGAAAAGCTCCATTTTGGATTTTCAGGGATCGAGACATGGAGAGTAACGAAATATTTACCATGGGGATCCCGAAATAACGAAATGTGAATTGGTGAAATAAACAAAAGATCGCATGAAGTCAATCCAATGGTGCAGGGGATTTTGGGCACAATCGGAAGGCTAATGTTTCTCCTCGTAGTCTAACTGTTGGAAACCATTGATGGTCTCTGCCAAAGGATTCGAAGATACCTCTATGTGATCGCCAGAGGAGCTGAAGGCTCTCCAAGCTTCTTCCAGTGAATGAAGATGATTCTTAGAGGGATTGACAAGTGGATGAGCGTTGAAGTTTGTAACTGAAGAAGAAAGTATAATCTCGACTATGCCAGAGAAGACGAAGAGTCTCGACTGCTAGAGAGGCTGAGGAATCTCAACATGACATCCAGTGATGCTGAATTCATGGGAAAAATGCCAAAGAAGCTGAGAAGTCATAATGATGATCAGATAGAGCACTCACTGTGAAGATATGCAGAAGCATTGTGCATATTGCATGCACAAGGTGCGTAGAAGCTATAATAACACGACATAGAGAAGTGATGATGTTGTTATTGTTGAGGTGAAGTAATGCAGGTGTGAAGAAGTAAAGGGGTGGTGCAGAAGTTGAAATGGATAGGAAACAAAAGCTGCATTGAATGGGAATGGCACACAGAGCACAAAAGGCAGAAGAACAGAATGGGCAGTGGATGCATGCAGGAAGACAATGAGGAAGACTGAGTAGCAAAATCTTGCAAAACAGTGATGAGACTGGTAAGCTACTATTGAACACTATATCATTGTAATAGGTTTCAGTATTTCATAATTATAATCCAGGGTGGTAGGGAGGTTCTAGGGAGGACTGGTGTCCTCAGAGGTTCAAGTGGGTGCTTGAACACAGTGAGTTGTAGCTTCCTTCTAGTTGGTGCTAGAGAAACCAGGGAGTTGGTGCTTCCTTCTAGTTGGTGCTAGAGAAACCAGGGAGTTGTATCTTCCTTCTAGTTGGTGCTAGAGAAACCAGGGAGTTGGTTCTTCCTTCTAGTTGGTGCTAGAGAAACCAGGGAGTTGGTGCTTCCTTCTAGTGGGTGCTAGAGAAAACAGAGAGTTGGTTCTCTCAGCAGGTTGCAGCTTGCAAAAACAGAGGTTGTAGCCTCACAATGAGTTGGTGCTCATATGTATGATAATGTAAAGAATGTAAATAATACTTATCATATAAAGAAGAAGAGGTTTTTACCCTGTATGGGTTCCCTTGGGAAATATTTGTCTCTGTGTTTCTCACATATGTGATTGATGCTGAATGTGCCATTGTTTATTTCCCTGCATTAGTGTGATCATCGTTGAGTGCCTTGTAAAGATTTTAAAAGAAGCATATTTTTTTAAGCACGGTAACAACTGATTCACCCCCCCTCTCAGTTGTCCAACACAGAATGATACCATCAG
Source organism: Picea engelmannii (assembly GCA_009831015.1). Lineage (NCBI taxonomy): Eukaryota > Viridiplantae > Streptophyta > Pinopsida > Pinales > Pinaceae > Picea > Picea engelmannii. Next base: position 548,452 of record ML780110.1, read on the forward strand.
GAGATTGGAGGAGGAATTGATGCAGTCTCAACAAACCTTGGTTCAAAACAGAAGTGAGTTGCTGACTATGGCAGAACACCAAGCACTCCAGTCCCGGAAATAGAGTATTATTGTGAATAGGTTGGAAGCAGAACTTACACAAGTCCAGCAAGAATTAACTCAATCCAGGGAAGAGATGATAACTATAGAAGAATACCAAGCATCTCAATCTCAAGCACAGAGTGTCACCATCGATAGACTAAAACCAGAACTTACACAAGCCCAGCAAGCATTGGCCCAACACCAACATGGAATGGTAACTAGGACTGAATATCAAAGGATTGTTAAATAATTGAAGGGCATGACAACAACAGAGGGTGAGACCTATGATGCGCTCACTGCAGTCCAAGAGAAGAGAAAAAAGGTGCAAACCCAATTGGAAAAAGCTTTGGAGCAAATCAAGGAAATCTGTGATGTCTACTATGATGTTATTAATTGCAGAGCTCCTGCCACCAATTACACGTTATTCTTGTTGGAACAATATTTGTTATTGAGAGTGAAGGCCATCAGAGAGAGAAAACCTATTTATTTTTCCATTGTACCTGAGTTTATTTCATGTTTCAGAGAGCAGGATGAAAAGGTACAATACTTTTTGTGTGAATTATACTTTCATAATTTCATTCTGGAAGACAACAGGGAAGATAACACTGGCCCATTCATAGGTGATATACAGTTTTAGGCATTTCTATCATTCACTCATAATCAAGTCAGATGGGGTAAAGCTCATAAAACCTTCCTAAAAAGGGAAGTTAGGCTGGATCTCTGGGTTGGGGGGGAGCCTCCAAAGTCCTTTCCAGCCATTATGTGACATAAAACTTTTATGAGAAGGAAAGGGGTCGTAGACTCCTTGGCCCCCATCCATCTACTGGTCATACGTTCAGGTATCACTCGCTTTAGGGAGCTTAAGGAGGAAGCTCTTGTTGCTTCTAAACTAAGATGGTATGCCTCCTCCAGTGAAGTAAAGAGTAGGGAGCCCTTTGGGTATATAAATTTCTTTGCAGCTACCTTCAGAATAGAGAGGTATTCTAGATTTCTCCAAGACTAAGGGCCTACTTGGATTGGGTGTAGATATAATCCCCCTATCATCTAGTTCCCTCCAGAAAGTTACCAAAAATATTATCAAATTAACAAAAGGAGGGAGGATGTTGCTTTTGGAGAACTCAAAAGAAGCAATGGGTTCAGAAGGCCTGGTGAACCAACCTTTCCATCTTACAACATTATTGTTGTACATGTAAGGTCTCAACTTGCATGAGGACATGCAAGAAGGTAAGATGGGGGGTATGTTAGGTTATGAAAAATGTATAAATATCTTCCTTTTTCCCACATTTCATGATATTATTTTGATTGACTTTTCGGTTATTTAGAAGAAAATAGAATAGAAAATGAATAATATACCCTTTAGTGTTGATTGTTGGAGATTAGATTACATAGATTCTAAATATGATTGGAATTGTCTGGTTTTATTGCAGGATTGGTTAAATATTGTCAAACCCAAGATAGCAAGGGGAATCTTGAAGATGCGCAAGCTATTGGAGGTTGAAGACTTTATGGCACAAAGCAGTTTTAAAGATAAATGACTTACTCATTGTAGTAGTAAAGCAATCCTGAGGATCTCTCGATCCTTAGGATAGCTTAATTTACCTAGATTATTGTAACATATAAGGGGTAAATAGATCTTGAAGAGAGGAGAGATTCTGCACTCAAGAATAGAGAATATAGAATTTCTATGCATTAGAAGTTTTTGTAGAAATGTTGTACCAGCTATGAAATCAATAGAATCCTCGTGCAGTTTTTCCATTTTTATATACTAAGTTTGAAATAACAGTTCTTCTAAGGACCAAGGGCCCAGTCTAAAGGAGCTATTGTTTGATCTGTAATTGTATCAGCTCAAATTTTGTCTTGTGATTCAATTCTCTTTTATAGTAGTAACAAACGCACAAGTGTGTTGATGGTTTCATGTCAATTGCAAGAAATAGATATTCCCTGAAATATTGAATGATTATTGTTCCAATTCCTATTATTGAGATTCGATACGTGAAGGTTCCTCATAAGTTCACATCTGTTCTTCCTTTCATAAGTTTACATTTGTTGTTCCTTTTACTTAGTTTGCATTTGTTGTTCCTTTCACTTAGTTTACATTTGTTGTTCCTTTCTGCTAGAACATAGTTGTTGTTCCTTTCAATAGAAATATGATTGCAATCTCTTTTTCAATTAGATTACAGTCTCTTTTCCTTTCCATAGATGGAGTAATTCTCCTTTTTCTTTTCAGCAATTCTGATTCATAATGATAGCAATTCCCGCAAGTCTTTATCTAGATTCAATTACTGCTCTTAGAATGAATTCAATAGATTAGATAGCTCCTTTTCCTTTTGCATAGCTTTAGATTTCAATCCTTAGAATCTTTAATGAATGTTTGAGGAACTTGATTGTTGACAAACTCATATCTGCTTTCACTACACGATTTTAGCCTCTATAAGCTATCTGCATAGACTTTGTCGATATTCTTTGAGATAAAAGACGAATCCTCAAGTTGATAAATTAATGTTAAACTAAGGTTGTTTTTAGACATATTTAGAGCCCAACAATCTCCTTCAGAGTTTTCTTGTTCCATATTCAGTTTTTCAAGTCTAGCAATCATTCTAGGGCAATCCAATACTTCATGGTCCATAGATTTATAGCAGAGGCAGCTAGGGTTTCTCCCAGGGAATTCCTTAGCAAGATGTCTTTGTCTTATACAATTGTAACAAAGAGTTAATCCTCTCTTTCTCATCCATGATCCCCAATTGTTCTTGTACTGTGTGCTAGAATCATGATGGCTAGCCTGCAAAAATTTATTTCTAGGATCCTGCATCCATTGGTTAGTCCAAAAATTATTTCTATGCATAGGTATAACATATCTTTCACTATTCCTATCAGACCTATTCATATCAAACTTTCTTTTATCTAACAATTCTCTAGTTTTTAGGCTAGGGAAACATCTATGAAGCGTACCTAAATTCATTCTTCAGAAACAAAAAATTTCCACTTATCTTACCTATATAGAGCACAAAGATTCCAGATCTAAAACTTGAATTATTCTTACCTTTACTAGAGGCTAGAGCTTACAGATCTTACCTCTTTTCTGTGGAAATTTCTACTTTTACCTTTCTTAGAGAATAAAGTGTTCAGATCTCGCTTCTTTTCTTCAGTATTAACCTCTTTCTTGCAGATATGACCTCTTTCCTTCAGATATGACCTTTCTTTCTAAGCACAAATATTCATTGGTCAAATAGAATATTGTGCACTAGGGAAACAGATCTATGCACAGAGCTTATTTCACACAAATATTTTTCTTCTTTAGTTCCCAGCAATCACAGTTTCAGGTCCCGGCAACGAAAACATTTGTTGGCACAGGGGCAGACCCAGGGTTCAACGCTCAAGAGTGCACCAACAAAACCCTAACTACTGGCCCTTTTGGAGATACCTGCGAAGCAGATGAAGTCTCACCCAAGGTACAGGCAGGGGTGGTTGCAGGACTCAAATGTTTACAACCTTAGCTGGGACATCGATCTGTGATTATATATTTTACAGGGAACTTAGCATAGATCATTCATCAATATTCAACCCTTATGGTACTTTGTAGATAGCACAGAGCATCATAATGAATACTTAGGCTAAAGATGATTCAGTAATTAGCCACAGAAATATAGATTAGATTCAGCAGATCAAGCACTAAGCATATTATATATCATATCTAACCTTCATTCATATATCATAAGCACAGAGCATAACTAGATCTATTTAATCACAACAAGCACTTAGCCAAGAAGGAGATAAACACATTAGGTCAAAGAACATAGAACAATAGAAAAAGTTACCGTGGTTCACCCCCACCCTGGGGCTACGTCCACAAAGTATTCTTCTTTCTATTATCCCGGTCAAGAGGTTACAACATAGAGATTCAGTGACCCTTACTTCGCATAGGACATAAGATATGCACAACTCGCTAGACCCTTCTTCCTTGCACTTCAGCATAAAACTACAACAATTTGCACTTAGCTTTTCAATCTCCTTACAATCATGCACAAAGTGCTTGCAATATACATCCAATCACACAGATCCAGCTACTAGCACTAAGCCTTTAGCTATACATCACATAGATGTACTACTACTCCTCCTCCTCTCTAGTTACATTGCCTAAGTATCTATTTATAGATTACAAAATGGGCCTAAGCGTGGGTAAACCCACAGGCCGACATCCCTTACCCTTTACATTAACCCAAAATCCTAAAAGGGACCCAAAAATAGGTCTTGCTTCCCTAACTTCTTCTTCGCGTTGTGCTCCATCTTTGGCAAGCTGTTGCAGTCCCAAAAATGGTCAAATATGACCAAGTATTCTTCAAAAATTGGTCAATGTCCAGTGGGACATCAGCTCTCGAAGTCCTTCAAATTTTTCCTATGCAACATAAGGAATTGTTAAAGGATATTGGTGTAATGTATCCTACCAATACAAGCTTGATAATCTTTGACTTTGAATATCATATTCCAAGGATTCCTCCTCAATTAACATTTCAAATACAATTTATTGTGGAAAATAAGAATATTTGTCGAATCATTATTGACGAAGGAGCCTCGAATTGTGTCATGTATGTCAGTTTTTGGAAATCCATTGGCTCTCTTTCCCTTACCGAGTCACACAATACTCTTGAGGAAACTGGTAATTTTGAGGAGGTAGTCCCATAGGTATACCAGTAGGACCATAAGCAGTATGTAGATAGTTATAGGATCCTGTCAAATTTGATGGTGGAGGGTTTTGAGTCACATAGACAACATGATTTGTTTGATTAGGTAAGCTTCCTTTGAAAGGAGCATTAGACTGAAAACCTTGACCCCAGGTAGGATTCATAGAACCTGGATATGGCTTCCTAGGATTAGTGGGTAGAAAAGAATTAACTTGAGAAGTTTTCTCCCCAGGTTGTTGTTGATTTCCTTGGAAAGTAAAATTCCAAGGTTGAGATTGTAATCCAGGGATATATTTCATGTACACTAATTTATGACCCCCAACTTGAGGTTTCCCCCCAACTTGAGGTTGGTCTCCAACACGAATTTAAAAACCAGAAGCGATAGAATGACTTGTGCCTCCAAATTGATTGGAGCTACTTGGCTCAGGATGATTATATCCTCTAGGTGGAGGTGGAGGAGGAATGATAGGCCCCCTAGAGAGAATCTAGGTAGGTGTAGGAACAAAACTACTAGCAACATTATACCTAGGAGGAACAAAAATACTAAGCCCTCTGGATGGACTTTGGGAAGGATTATCAATAGAAGTATTGAGAGCATTATACCTAGGTAGAAGTGATAGATTTTATCTAAGCAGAAGTGTTGTTCCAATAGGATCTTGAGTGATTACCACACTTCCAACAGAAACAGGTGTAACTTGTGGGACCATGATAGAGCTGGCAAGCTGGAGAGGAAGAATTGTATGAGAACCAACCAACAATTGGTCTGAGACTATGACAACATTACTGGGCATGCCAGTAAAATGATATAAAGGTATTGTATAAGTATTTGAAGTCACAGGAATATGTGATGCCATAGGTTGATTAGAGGTCCTCTTGCATAGGTGACTCATTGCTAGTTTTTCAAAAATATTGTGTCCTCAAGAGATCCTCCAAAGAGAACAGACAGGGGTCGAAGAGCTAGGATTAAAAATTCCAGCAATATGAACTGGGGTTCTAAATGACTCAATCTAGAAAGGTGGATCTTCTACACCAGACTCTTTGTAAGGTCCAGTAGGTATTCTAGTATAATCTTCAGCATCAACGTCTCCCGATGAATTTATCTGGAGAAAAAGTGGATCTTGTACTACACTCAATAAAGGATTTGCAGGAAGTATTGATTCCTCCAATGGAGTAGAAATTCCAATATTTGAGGCTACGTTGTTATTGACTTCTCCTTCATGAGAACCCTCTGGTGATTTAGGAAGAAAAAGAGTGTATTCTTTCAGGTCTTTTGGAGGTAGCCCTTGCATCCTACATGAATGGTGAGGGTTCATGTTGACTGCACCAAATCAAGAATGAAAGAAAGTTATGTCCAACTAGTTGAGAAATAAACAACACTCAGTAATAAAATATAGATATCAAACATGCAAACAAACCTTCCTATTTCGAAGTCACTAGTTGGTGATGAAATCCAACATCATGAAATTAAAACAAGAAGGGTTTGGGATAAAGCAGTTGGAAAAGTTACGTTGACGACCTGCTTAATGAACTTACACCCTGGTGCAAGATCCCATACATAATTGTGGGTATACCCTCCAAGGATCCCGAGTGACTTTATCCAACGTCGATTCTAGGTATCGTTAAGACTTTCCCCTCTACAGTCACCTCGTGTAAAGACTCTAAAGAGATAGGCCACTAAGGTTACCAATTATGATAATGATGCCTAGGGAAGCAGTCGACATTCTGATCCATGCGCAAGGGTGGGGTATCTAAGCCCGAAATAAAATATAGGTCCCCACAGGATTTTCTTCTCAAGTGACCCCCAATAATATGCTCAATCTATACACTAAGACCAACAAAGCAGGGTGAGTAACTTTGTCGGCCCTAATGTGAACTCATGATTGACCCTTGTGTTAGAAGGATTCCCAAGACAAAATGTAGCAATTGGATTTGAACTCTCCCTATCACAAGATATTATTATTTGTTTTGATGCTTTGGAGAGTGTTCCTTACAACCTATTCCAAAGCACTATACTAGCTAATGTTGGTGCATAAAATTTCTAGAAAATAAAAGTTGCTAATAAATTTTAAAATTATGCAGTATTTTAAAGGTTGTTGCTTACTCAAAAAGGAAAGGGAAATAAAATTGATGATGTATTTTACCTTGACCCAATAAAATGAAAAAAGAGACGATATGAAATTGTTTCATTCGACGAATTATGATTACAATAGGGAGAATGTTTCTCTTTCTAGAATACAAAAGATACAAAGCACAATTTCTCAATCTTTGAATGATATGGATTCCAAACAATCAAAACATACTAAATCTTCCAATTTTCTCTTTTCAACAAATATTTGAATGCAAAAAAAATCTTACAAATACTACTAAAAATAAGAATAAACTTCAGTCCTTTATTTTTCAAAACAGAACATAGACCTAATCCAAAAAAGAAACAATGGTCTAAGAATATTGATGCATTCTCAACACTATTTCCCAAATCAAACTCACAATGCAAGCAAAAAATGAAAAGACAAGAAAATTGTTTGTTGAATGCAAACAAAAACTGTCTTGCAATCAACAACAATCCATAACTTAAAATTAATCCAAAACTCAAAATAAAACAAGAACAACTTATCAAGCAAGCACTCAAGAACAAAGCCTTGAGATTATACCCTTGCAATAAGAAGTAAAAGATGGAATTTACAAAGCTTATGAAGAAGACTCTCAATCCTTGAAAATCAATCAAATCCAAGCTTAAAATATGTAAACCAATCATTCACCAAAGTTAAAAGTTCATCCCAAGCAATAGAGACAAATCTGGGCAAAGAAAAGAAAATTCATTGTCACTCCAACAATTCCTACAGGAATCGTCGCAAGCTGCAGAAGGGTACAGTGAGACGATGTAGGATCATCATAGGCTGTAAGTAAGGAACAATGTGATGTCATCACTCTGGTATACACAAGTAGAGTGCGATGATAAAGAATCGACGCAGGATGAAAATAGGAAACAGTGCGACGATCTCTGAATATAAACAAAATTTGGAAGAATGAAAAAATTTCTCACTGAACTTTCAGGACCAGGGAGTCAAGATGGATCACCCACAAACTCATAGAATGAAATTGATCAAAAGAAGGCAGGCTAAACGCAAGTAAAAAAAAAAAAAAAGAAGTCGTACTCCCCAGTATGGTCGCCAATTTTGTTATCAGAGAAATCGGTAAGTTCGTACACAAAATGATCTCCCTAAATTCCATAGGAAGCTATAACAAAAGAAGATAGAATACAAACTTCACCTTAGACTTCATTGTCATATAAACTAGTTATGAGAGGGACAAGTGACATACCTTTTAAATGACACTTGATCCTCTATAGTTTCATCCTCATTGCTCCATATTTGGATTTGTGGTATGGTGAACCTTTTTAAGAATCACAAACCAACAAAGAGAGAGAACAAAGATATATATATTCCAACGAATTCTATGTATAAGATCAAGGAGTTATACAATAAAAGTAAAGACACCTTTATAAGGATGAAATGTATTGTTGCATTACATTAAATGGAAAGTGCAGAATACAACCCATGCCTTGATGTTGCAAGGTCCCTTTCAATGGCTCTTTGATTCAACACACACACCTTTTCTCCAATTCCTTTGATGAAGAATATCCACAATATGACTTAGAGAGCTAAAGCAAAGTTATCTCAAGTATAATCTATAGCAGAAATCTTCATGCATAAGCAAGCCTTAGCCTTTTCCATAAGAAATCCCTCTTTATATAGGGTGAAAGAGTCATGTATGAGGATATTAGGATGATCCCACTAAATCAAAGAAGTGAGTAAGATTCAAACCGATCAGAGTCCACCTGATCTTCTAAAAGATTCCCTTCTAGAACATTCGTGAATTTCACTTTTCCCTTGTTTAAGCATCACCACACCCTATCAACAGGAAGCTTGCGATGATGTCATAGTCCATCTTTGGTGTAGCCTGTGATGATCAAGAATCATCACACCCCAAGCAAAGAGCAGGGTGGGACAATCTCCTTTGTCATAGTTTTTAAGGAAGAAAAGCTAAACCACTTTCCTCATGCAGAAAGTCTCTTTTAGTGTTTTCAAGGAACATGGAAGTGAGTTGTGCACATGTCATCAGTTGATCACTAGGGTGACCAAAATAATGTGTAACAAGTAGTTACAAAAATGGTTTAGTTTCCTATTTCCTAGTGACAAGTGTACACTAAGGAAAAAATTGAGATTGGTTGGGAAAAAGACAAAATAGGAAACATGTGTTGACATATTCTAGCCACTATCTTGTCCTCATTCAAGGATTTTTAACCCTAATGTATGATGTCCAGATTTATAATTGTTCATATAGGGATCTGATCATTTTGTAATTTAGTTGTTCCATAGCTACATTGTTCATAGTCATGTTGTCCTCAAGGGTGCTCATGCCTTTTGCTAGTGTCTCCATGAAAGCTCGTATCATGGTATGGAGTTTTATCATTTGTAGCAAGTGTTGATCTATGAGTTCCATGGAGATGGTAGTGGCTACTTCAACTACTGATTTTATTTTATTTGTGTTGTCATGAACCTTTTCCACTAGCTCCTTTTTCACTAGATTCTTCTTAAACTCGTCTAGCCTTGGTAGTCGGCTGCTCTTGATCAATTCCTAGGTAGTTTTATGTATCCTTGAGTATATTTCCATTGATTTGGTAACCTCCTTATCAGCTTTCGTCCCCACCTTTTGACAATGGTCAAGTGCACAAAAGTCTAATTTTATTTCTTATTTTGATGGTCAGTATAATTCGAGAGGCACATCGGTATTTTTAGTGATCCATATGTCTATGTAGGTGATGCCTTCACGAATAGTTTTGTACTGTGTCAATTTTTTTGTATCTGATTATTTTTCTCTATGATTATAGTGGCCACTTCTTGAAAGAGGTGCAAGTGATCATACATGTCTATGATGGATTCTTCTAGTTCTCTCATGAGCTTCTCATCACTAACTCTGAAAATTTGAAGGTTGTGTTCATTAATTCTAACTTGCTGGAGTCTTTCCTCCAAATCTTTGATCCTTTCTTCTTTCTCATTGTTCTACTGGCACAATCTTCAAATGTTGTCCACATTAGAATTCATGAATGAAAATCTAGTTGTAGTTGTTTCTATGCTATTTTCCCTTACATCTTTGGTTACGGGAACATGTGTCACAACCGAGATGGGAATCCCTTAAGTTGTTGGCACCTTTTTCACTTGTTCTTGCATAATTCTACCAGTCTTGTTGTCATAGGTCAAGATTCTCAAGTCAAGTACTTCACTTGGTTGGAAAGGTGTCCAAATTCCCATTCCCAAACTACTTCTTGATATATATGTGCCTTCGGCTGCAATTGACACTTTCGATATATATGTCTCCATTGGGTGGGTGTCACCCCCTTTGTCTTTTGCATCCTTTTGTATCCTTTTTTCTTTGGTTGCTTTGTCAGCTACCCTTTCTTCTTGTTCTATTTCATATTTATCTACTTCTTCTCTAGCTTCTTCCCCCTTTTGTTTGACCTCCCGTTCTGCTGCATCTTTTATGTTTGCATTGGCTTTAGCTTTATCTCTATCTTCCTCGATCTTCTCCTTCTTATTTGATGCACCATTCTTCTTTTTTAGGACTTTATATGTATATGTTTTGTTCTTTTCAGGTGGTTCTTCTTCTACCTCTTCTGATGAACCTGAGTGTATCGAGGTGGAAGAATTGGGTGATTGCTCAACTTCCACTTCCTTTACTTTCTTTCTGGGTTCTTCTCTAGCCTTTTCTTCATTTATGATCCTCCATTTTGTTTGGACATGCTTGTTGAAGATGACATCATCATAGGTCTAGGAGTTATTGTGCACTCCTTTCTCCTCCCAGATGTCTATGGTATATTCCCAGGGTAGACCAATTTTATTGAATTGGTCTACCATAATATTCTCGGGTTCATGTCTTATGTACCGTTCTTCTCCGAAGTGATAAGATAACGGTGTATTTACCTCTACTTTGGTTTGTTTGGTGTTATCGAAGAATTAAATACCAACATATAGTGGTAGTGGTGGCAAGATTTCTTTTTTCAGCCGATATAACATCCCCCCAACCCCATCTATGATGGTCTGGTATGAAAACTCCTCGAGTACAAGCTTGGCAGGCTCGTTTTGATGAAACAAATGAGGAGAATTCATTGTGGAATACACTCTTATATATGTTTCATGCTCCATGAGATACCAGTCTCCAATTCTCCTTATGACTACTATAGCTTTATCATTCATGTAAGGAGGAGTGGTGAAGATCATGAATTCGTATAAAGGGGCCATAAAATGCTCACATATATTTTAGTATTTTGTGTGTTATTTATGATCCCAGAGAAATTTATAGTACACATGGATGGTTGGGTCGGATGGCTACCAAATCCACCCCATCCTGGGGTACTTATGGGTTGTGCACATTATTTCCAAGATGTACGATGACATGTGAAATATTGGAAACGTTTTGGGCTGGACTCTTTTGACCACAAAGTAGCCACTATGATATTTTTCAGATAGGATGTCATCCCAATTGAATGATATTCCTTCATCCATGCAGTAGTGTTTTCTAGGAATATATGATAAAGATAATCGGGACGTGTCAAGTTCCCCATATAGTCGACACAACATGGCTACTAGGTATTGATAATGCCTTCTCAGGGAACTTATGGGGTATCCTCCTTTGGGAATGTATTTGAATTGTTTGTTGGCCATATACCATTTGGGAAACAGGTCCTTTGGTGTGTACTCAAACTCATTAAGAACCTTACTATCCATATTCTTACTTCCCTTTTGATGTGGTAACACTTGAACAAATATTCAAGTATGAATGAAGTTATGGGATCCTTCTTGGAATTGCAGACATATCTGTCATTTACATCTATATTCTTCAAGATCCATGTGAGGGAATCTTCACATGGGAACATCATCGAGTTTGATGATACTCTGAAAAACACCTAACTTCCTGATGTTTTTGAACACTTGGAGTTCATCTGGTTCTTCAGCTTTAGTAGACAACTTAGATTTATTGAACATATGGTATACATCTCTCCACTTCAATGTCTCTTTGTCCTTTTCCAGAATTATCAATGTGTCATTAAACATGGCTCCAATTACTTCTGGCTCACCTTCAGTTTGTTGGCCACTACCGAAGGCCCTGGTTCCAAGTGTTTTTCTTGTTGTCTTCTTTTTTGGGGACATGTTTGGACCTACAAGAAAAGGTGAGCTTATTGCGGAGATCAAAATAACATATAATATGAAATTCAATGTAATTTAAGCATTCAAACTAACAAAAGACTCATTGGGTCTATTAATGGGTAGGGGTTCATCATCTAAGGATGATAAAATGTTGGCAAGCATGTTTGAGTAGCTTGGTGAAAATTTGAGGAAGAATGGGTGAAAAATGTTCCCATAAGAAAATATCGAAGGTTTAGAGATTAACTCCCCTAATGAAAATCATAGGAGTTGATAACACTTTGTTTGATAGTCATCGAATGAGTTAGTGTCAAATCTTCCAATAAAATTTTAGGAGGGTTGATTGAAAAAGATTTGATCGGGATGGTTGAGGAAAAATCTTTTGATGCAAATCAGAGGAGTTGACTCTAAGCATTATGATAGCGCATTGGCAGAGTTGAGGACAAAGATTTCAAAGTGAGAGGGTTATCGGTGAATTTGTCTAGAACCCCTCTGATCATATCGAAGGAGTTAACAAGAAATCCTTCGACATTTTCGTAGGAGTTAACAAGAAATTCCCTAATGGATATTTTGGAAATAATAAAGGGTGCAGTTTGAAATTCAATGGATAGATAAAAGAGAGAAGCCTCATCGTACATTCTTTTCTTAAAAGGGGGAGTTCTTATTAGGACTTGATAGGCTTCTTGGGGCCATTAGGATCGACTAGTGGGTCTGCTAGAATAATATTGTTGCTAGGCAAGCTTGGGTGAGCCATGAAACCTTAATAGTGTGAAGGTCGGGGTGTTAACGGTGAATGGGTGGCGTCAGTTGCAAAGGACGTAGGGGAAAGAAATGAAAACAATAGGGTAGTGTGATAGCCTAGGGTAGGATTGCGAGAAAATAAAAACACAAATATAAATAAGAACAACCCTAACCATAGCAAGGAGGACAAGTTATAGAGGATTACTTAGAAACCCTACTTCCACATGAACACATTTTAGAGGATGTTAGTGTGAAATTAAAGGGCTTGGTGAATTCTCAGTCTGGAGTGATATTGCTTCACCTCAACACCTTAACAAAATAATGGGAAGTCGGGGTTGTTTGGTTTATATAGAAGGAAATCAACGACTTTCATTTTTAATGTAGTAGTTGGCACGGTATTTATGATCTGAGGACTTGGGTTTAAGTCATTTGATGCATATAGGAATACTTCATGGGAATAAATTTGATATACATCAAGGGAATTAACCCTAAGTCCTCAAATTTCATCGGCGAACATGGAGGAAACTCCTTCGATCGACATCGAAGGATTTGGAATCAACTCCTCTAATTCCATCAAAAGAATTGATGGAAACTTTTGTGATAAGAGAGATTAATCGGAAAGAGTGAGGGGAACTCCTCTGATATACATTGGATCCGTTATACATCATAGGAGTTAAGGGGAACTCCTCTGATGTACAATGAAGGAGTTAAGGTCAACTTTGCCTATTTTTCTAGAATTTCGTAAAAAATAGTTTTTCAAGTACTTCCTTTTTCCCAATGTTTTCTTGAGGTAAGTAGGGTTTCCCAAAATGGTTGGAGGTGAAGAGAAAGGTTAATGAGAGACTCTTGTTGGATCATGTTGTCATTGATGCCAATGGTTTGATTGATTGATGTCAAGTGATTGATTGATTGATGATTGATGTAATGTAATATGTATTGTCCTTGATGAGAATGCATAGATGAAGATGGATCAATGAGTTGTCATTGATATGATGAAGATGGATCAATGAGTTGTCATTGATATGATGAAGATGGATCAATGAGTTTTCATTGATACATGATGAATATGGATCGAATTGGTTTCATTGGTATATGATGCATTTTTGGAAAAATGTATAGATGACTCATTATTTTCTTATCATGATTGATAAGGTGCACAAATGGATGAACTCCAAAGTGGTCCCCTTATGGTGAAATCCCTCACAGGAAGACGCTTTATGGATTGAGTTATCCTAGAAGAATGGTTGGAGGACCCATGCTCTTATTATTGCCTTATCATGATTGATAAGGTGCACAAATGGATGAAATCCAA
>ML780110.1:585074-601369 GCA_009831015.1 Picea engelmannii
TGAGTTATCCCATTGATCCATCTCTGAAAAATACTAAAAACATTTATTTCTTAAGTTACCAAGCACCTCTGGTCTGCAACCACGGAGGGTTTCTTGGAGTGATAACAGGTGGGTTGTATACTGTTGAATAATCTCATTCAGACTAAGTGTCCAATATGACTTGAGAGGGAGTAGAATGTGGAATACTAAAGTGCAAGTGCAAGAAGCGGGAGGCCTCAAAAATAACTAATCCCCCTATCTCTCTGAAACTTCCTTCTCTTGTAGATGAGAGAGGAACGATCCAAAAACTTATCCAAGAATATATCAAGACCCATAATATGTTACATGAAACATCACCTCAAAAACCCTTAAATAGTGCTAAATTTTTCCAGAAGATTACGCCTAGTTTTCGTGGGTCTAATCCTCATCCATGAACAAGAAAGTCAGTCAAGAGAAAGTTCCCAACATGTGCATGAAAAGCTATCTCCAAAAGCACAAATAAAATCCAAGTAGTGCACTATGCTTATCTTGTATTAAAATAGATAAAATAATGCAGAGATTCATTTCCATTATCTATAACCTACTTAAGAATAATATTTTTCCAGAGAAGAAATTTGGTTGTGCCTTGCATCGTCTAAATTCACATTATGGATTCAATCAGAAGAATGCTATGAAGTTATATACTATATAAATAATATGCTATTGATTTTATGGGCCATCATTCTTCATTCAATGACAATGAAGTCTGCAAACAAATTTAATCCAATGAGGAAGTCAATACCTTCATTGATGAGGCAAGCTGCACCATATATTCCTATAGGATGAAACTGGACAAATTCAAGATCCTGAAAAAAAGGAAAATGCTTTGAGTCAAGCCGAAAATGGTATATTCAGTATTTATCATCTTTTCATTACAAGTATTTAAAATTAAAAACATAATCATTGAACTGTAGAGGTAGTCTGGCATGCGCAACAATAACACTTCCATCTCCAGTGCATGTATGAGTTGAAGTCACGGACAAATAAGCACGGCCATAGCCCTGCAAAGATAGTTTTCCATACTATAAGATGTGTAGGCTTTCCCAACTATGAGACTTTTGAACTCTAGTAATGTAAAAGGCATAATCCCTAGATGTAATCCATACTTTACTTAATATAATGGGACTGCATTATGAGGCTACTCATTTTTACTTTGTTATGGTGTATCTTGATGATGTTTAAATTTTTGTGATATTTGTGCATACATATTTTTTTGTTTGCTTCGATGCATCTGGTTAAAGGTTAACAGATGTATTGTACATTCCCACTATGTTACATTACTATACACCTTAATTACTTGGAAACTATCAAACCTGGCTTGTGTGAGACCTCCTTCCTTTGAAAGGTTGGATACATCGCTATACTATACTAGTGTGGACCTTTTTTTTACACATTTTGTGTACCTTGGATCTATAAACAAGCCATCAACATGATTTTGGTTGTCATGACCTTGACAAATGTAGAGTAGCAGAGATGTAGTGGAGGCCATCAAAATATGAGCCTCAAGATTATCTGGAAGTGTAGGTACATGGGTATGTGTTCCAAGAAAGTGCATATGCAGGTGAGGTTTTAGAAATATATAAGTAGAAGCACTTGTTTGTGTGTTTACATGAGACTTTTTGGGCAAATTTTCAAGAAAATCTACATGAATAGTTGGAATATTTGTAGAGAAGCAATATTATCATTTTTTTCATAGCTAAGAATTGGGTGGGCTAGTTAAAAGTCATCGTTGAATGTTATGATTTGGAATTCATGGTGGAATGTGATCAATATTTGACCAAAGTACTAGAATTTTTCAAGCAAGGACCACACATAAGATTGATTGAGTAAATGCATGTGTGATTGAAGATGGTAATGGTGGAACAAGTTATTCTGACAAGCCTCATTTAGATGGAAGTGTAACCCCAACATGGGAGGTGAAAGGTCTTGATGGAGCATTTGGAAGCTCAAGTTTATTGAGATATTGACAATGGTGGATGAAAATAATGTTGAAATTGAACAACAAACATGACATTAAAATTTCACAAATATTAGACAAATATGGTAACCAGATAAGAATAAGGATATAACTAGATGATTCCTCCATATGGATTCTATTATTTCATGACTAAGGAAAAGTATACGAGTTACTCTTAGATGTATTTTGGAGTGTGCAGATGACCATATATGTTATATGGCTAGTATAGTTCCAAAGTCATCTATGAGGAAGAGCATTGAAATGGTAAATGAAATGTATATAGAGAAATTTTGCTAACCAAATATTGGTGTTGTTTTAGTTGTAGATAGATTTTGTGAAGAAATTTTAAAAGATGAAGTATGATCAATAAAGTATTATTGATTAAAAGAGATTAAACAGAAGATCAAATAAACTATATGTGAGTATGACCAGTGCTTTCAAGATGTAATGAGCCAATTATTCATCATCGAGGAGGTCCAGGATAAGGAGTGGATTATCGATGGCTTGTTACCTTAGCATTGTTATAATAAAAATTAATTACATGAAAAAAAATATCAGAATTTTCAATGTGGCTTGAGTCCATTAAGAGACTCATTGACTCATCCATTCTAGGGTTGTCTTAGGGATTGGATCAATTTTAATACAAGTTAATATCATTTTCTGAGAAAATTTAAGATCTAGAAAAAGTAATGTACAATAGTAGGGAGGAAGTATGGTGTACAATATATAATATAGAATGTCATATATAGATAAATTTCCCCATGGTTCCATGATATACTATTGTTGTGGCTAACCCATTTGTAGGAAAGTTGGATGTTGGGATTTGTGAGATCTTCTAAAACAATAGGTATGATATCAACCATTTCTTATTTCTATAAAAATTTAGTAATATTGTATCATTGTGAATTGAAACTTATCTTAGGTAAACAGTAATGATACAAAGGAGTTTTGTGCAATATATACGCTAATGGAAAGGTTTGAGAAGAACTTGTCCATAATGGATTCAACCATGGGAGTGGATGGGGGACATAATTAGAATTAGGGTAATAGGGATCTCTGGAATTAAGTGACTCATCTCCCACCATGATACTACCAAAAGACAATACATAATACACATGATTGTGTACAATTGATTAATAAATGGGAGGAACAATACATGAGATAGAGTAGTGATAATATGGTGAATTTTCAGATTTATATCCATGTTGAAAATATAGTAGGTTGTTCCTACATTGGGATCAATATCATCACCTAGTTTGGAGCCAATTCTAGCACAAACATGAGAGATGCAAATCAAGGACCCATATATCAAGCTTTATAGTGAGCACCAAGGTTTGATGTACTATGAAAGAAAGGTTACTTTAAATATGTAATTAAGGTGATGCAGGAAGCTATTCATGCTAGAAACATAGTTACTATGAATGCAAGAAATAGAAATCCTTCCATAATTTGGCCACTAAGCCAATGCATGATTCTACTAGTGTATATAGTGGAAGATGAAGTCAAAGAATTTTTGAAAAGTTTTCTATAGATAATAGACAATGATAAATCCACAAAAAAGTTAAGGGAGGTCCTTGGGCCAATTTTAGAGTCACCAATAGAGGCACAATATAGGCCCTTAAACCATGTTTAGTGAACAAGGTATGGAAAATAATGTATATTAAATGCATTCATTAAATGATATGAAGTGTGAGAAGTTATGCTCAACATCGGGTTGGATGTTAACATCCTACTGAAGTAATCATGGGAACTCATGGGATGACCAAATTGGGTCCACGTGTCAATATAGTGGTATTTTTTGAACCAATTACACATTTTCCCCATTGTCAAATTGGCGTAGATGGAATTTTATCTCGATTGTGTTAATATTTATGCTTACTTTGAGTTCATTTACATAGTAGATGACAAATATCCATACCTAGTATTGTAATGGATTGATTGGGAATTTGATAATGACGTCATTTGATAAGAAGGGTTATTGGATGGTTTATCCATTGGATATAATGTAGGGAAATAAATTTGTTAAATAGATAGAAGAAGTATTGGATGAAGGTGTTTTTTGATAATCTCACCATAGAATAGTGGGAAGACTACATTAATCCAACTACTAGTGGAAAGTTGAGTTGGAGAATAGTATTCTCCTATGTCATTTATTCCAAAGTGTCCATTACTTTTGGGCCACCTAGGGAGTATGAGAATTAATTTACACAAATATGCACACTACCAAATTCCATTAAGTGGATTCATGTAGAGATTAAACATCCACTAGTGTTTAATGGCACAACTAATGCCACAAAGTTTATGGAACACGTAACTTAACACATCATGTTTGAATAGAGGGTAGAAACATTGGATATCACTTTAGTATATATCCATGAATGATTGTGGGAATTTCATTATGAACTTTGGACTCATGAGAAGATATAGTAGGACTAGGAACCTACTAGACATAAGTTTTGTGTTGACCCATGAAACCTTGGAATCAATCTTTTCCAAATAGTCCCTACAATTCAATGGTAATTCTTATCTAGTGGAGCATGTGGATCATTGTGAAACTCACTATTATACATAGGGAATTTCTATTTAGTAGTGGTTGCATAAATTTGTGCCCACCTTAGAGTCATTGTTGAATAATTGGTACCTATAGAAGAAAAATGCAATGATAGATGACCTACTGACCATAACTACAATTTAAGTTCTATGACACTTTTCAACTTTGTGAGGAAGATATGTTGATTAGTGGGGATATGAAACACATTAAATGTTTCCCACTAATGGGACTACCATAATGTTTGACCATATATTCTGTAGAGGATGATGTCACAAAAGTATTTCATTCTCCATGTTTGAATAAATAAAGGTGCACCATGTAGTCACATAAGCCAAGAATACCAACTATCTAGTTCACTATCATGGGATATTGAAGACAAATAGTCAATTTTAGTATGGAGGATGTGTCTAAGTTGGCTATTATTGGAGACTATTTGTATGAAAACATCATTGTAGACATTGTATATTTTATTTGAGAGTACACTCACCTATTCTCATGTAGCATCTTTGAGATGAAAAGAGTGAGAGGAGAACATTGGGAGATGAATATAGAATCGAAGCCTGACACTTGATCTACCAAGAAGTGACTATATAGGATGCATTCACATTATAAGGAATATGATAAATAGGATATATGTGATATGCTAAGTATTGGTTAGATATTTTCAATGGAACAATAAGATTCGATTAGTCTAATAGTCATCTAGGGTGTGAAAAAGGTGGAATAAATTTTTGTGTGGATTTTTTTAGATTGAGTCGGGCCTACATATATGATCCTTTTCATACATGTTTTAGTCATGAGATTACCAAGAAAGTGGCAAGGAATGAACCTTACACCTTCATAGTAGGATTATTTGGCTATCATAAAATCTGAATCATCAAGGAGGATAAAATAAACACCATTTTTTCTATGAAATGGTGATTGTATGCATACAATATCATGCCCTTTGGCCCAAATAATGCACCAATTATGTTCTCTAGAATCATGTTTTTTATGTTCAATGAGTATATCCATAATTTCCCTGAGATATATTTTCAATTATTGGCAATGTATATCTTGCTAAAGGGTCACATGGCTAAACTAAATCTTGGTGATGGAATCACGTTGATTGATCTAGTTGTACCTAAATATTAATAATTTCATTTTCTACACCCCATTCAACATCCTTTTGGATCATATTATCTTCAAGGAAGGATGTTTAGTCAAACTAATGAAAATCATAGTAATTTTAGAATATGTATGCACTAGAGAATGTCCATGTGTTATGTTCATGCAGGGTATTACCTTATATTTATCATGGGGCTTGCTCAACTAATAATGTAGAAGGAGGAACTACTATGAAAATGTGTCCCATTTGTATGGATTGTAGAATGTGAAAAGGGTTTTTCCAAGTTAAAACAGTGGATGGTTATGTCTCCAATTCTTGTTTTTCCTAATTGGTCAAAAATTCTCCATGTCCATGTGGATTCCACTACCATTGCATTGGGAACATGTTGGCATAGCTAGGGGAACACATGCTACACCACCCAAGGTAATTTTCTAGAAAAAAATTGTAATTACACAACCATGAAATGAAAAGGTCTAGTGATGGTGTATATGCTACAAAATTTCAATTATTGTCTTCTGGACCAGTCCTTCAAGTTGTTCATTCATAATTTAGTGGTCAAGTATTTGGTTAACAATACAATGTTGGAAGGCTAATTCTATCATTGTTTGCTACTATTTTAGGATTTTGATTTTGAAGTGGTGGTTAAACTAGGTAAATAAAATGTTGGACCTAATCACCTCTCGAAAATCCACAATGAGAACAATGTTGGGATAGCTCATAAAGTGTTGAATGTAGATATATTTTGCATGGAAGTAGTTCTTGAATTCTTCACTAATATTTCCAACTTCAAATATAAATCTACATGCACTAGAAGAATATGGTGATAGTAAATATCGATAGCTCATAATTAAGGATACCAATTATTAGTTAATCATATGGTACTTGCACACATTAGCAATGGATGGGATTCTTGACTACTATGTGTTGGATCATGAATGATAGGTGGTGATTTAGGAATCCCATGATGGACATAGAAACATACATTATAGTGAGAAGACACAACTATCACAACATACATTACAATGAGACATGTTGGATGAAAGTATCATTCAACTAGGATAGAGTGCACTCTCCACTCCATTATTCATATTATTATCTTCATTCACTCTTATCAGTACATATTCTCCCTTTCTCTTCTCTCATTTGTTTACTTAGGGTTCATGTGTGTGTGTGTGTGTGTGTGTGGTTAAGATTTTGTACTTAAAATCTGTTATAGTTGTATTGGTCAATGCAAGAATACAAAAAAATGTTTTTCCCATAGTCTATGATTCATTCTTCGTTAAAACAATTGATGCTTGTCTACCAAAAATGCAATTCTATCCTTTCTAGAGGATTGTGAACTTTTACTAGTATAAAGCCTACTTTAAAAAACATGTCAAAACCCTTAGCTTATTATTTTCCTTTTGCCAGATCCATTAGCCCATACAACTTGATAAGAGTTTTCCACGAGATGCATTTCCATCACCAAGACCTGCATGAATCATAAAAGACAAATTCTTTATATGATTAAATAATATGTAAGAAAATAAACAAACATTTAGTTATGTAAAATACTCTAGAAAAAAGTGAAGTGGTCACATACCTTAATGAGCTTATCTTTGTTTCAAGAATAGGTTATTTTCTACGGAACAGGGCCAAATACGTGAAGGTGGGAGCTCGTATGGCCCCNACACATCTCTCTCAATTCCCCATACCCAACAAATGATTTTGTTTATATAGAAAACATATAGACATTCATGCATAACTAGGATAGTCATAAAAAAATATGAACATAAACATTGAATCATAATGTTGTAACTCATATAAACATTGTTTCATAGTAGAAACATCGATAAACATCCAAATACAAGTCATGAATTTATACATCTAATTTTTCTTTGATTTATGTTTTTTTACATTAATAAAATTGACAATTGGGGTATCATAATCATCCTTTGATATTGTATTTCTTGCGCCCTTTCCTTATATTGTTTGTGTTTCCATGCGCTCATGTACCATACTTCTGGTACATTGTTGAGAAGGGCGTCAAGGAATCTGTGTAGGGGTGTGAAGTGCAACAACGAAAATGATCATATCGATATGTTGAAATATAATTGAAATAGCTAATTCATTATTTTGATTAACATTACACTATTTCTCTTTACCTGTCTGTGTAGTTGTGACAGTTGGTGCATTAATTTCTTGTCCCCTTGAGCTACATGCTCTTCCATTTAGAGAACATAATATATAAGTATAAGTCAAGAAATAAATATCTACAATCACAGTAAATATTTCTAATTCTGAAGCATACATACCGGAATGGGTACTCTGCTCCCCGCTATCATTGGACATGTGCACCTTTGTATGACGTGGTGTCTGTTGAATACCATTAGATTCACTACTGCAGTGGCACTATTTCTTGAAAACAAACATAAATACTTAGTTAAGGGTGATATAATAAAATATGAATAGACTTTGCAAGCATGCTATTGCGGTTTCCTTATTCATTTTATTTACCTACGTGGTTGGGGAGATTTGAGTCTGCCCCAAGCTTTTCCTATATTCAATCACACTTTTAAAACCGTGCTTGTAACCAAGCTTTAGATCCTCCTTGGTGGAAGAAGTGTCGAACATATTTAACTGCAATTCATAACACCATTAAAATTACCAATAACAAAAACAGATATTTGTTCACTACTGTTAAATAAATATTAACCACAATTAATCATTTAATCCTTACGATTTAGGCTTTTAGTTTTCCATATCCACCCTGGCCTAGTTTATGTTGCTCGTGCTTTTCCATTCTAGCCTCGGTTTCTTTGGAGGTGTCAAGTAGCCTATTTATGGAATTTTTGAAAAAAAATAGATATCGAAATTGTTACTTAAAACAAGAAAGAAAAACATAAATGAGAATGTTTCACTAATAATATGACATGTGGTGTAACTTGCTTGACCAGCTCGTGGATGTCTTCCTTGTTTTTTAAACAAGTTCTCCTTTGCATCATCTATCAGGGCCTTCCATTGTTTCTCCGGAACCATTAGAGGGCACTCATGCTTGAGGTCTAATTGTAATTTCTCCCTATATTGGGCCCTAGTATATTTTAAATTATCATCGGCTAACTTTGTAACCACTTTTTTGTTGAACATATTGTCGAACAAGTTTACCATGTGGTCTATCAATTCATCTTTCTTTTTTCTATCTTGGCCATTTTGTAATGTCCCCATTTTGGGACATTATAACTTTACAGAGTGTTATGCCTACCAGAGTAGCTAGATAGGGGCGACAGAGAGTTCGAGAGATATTGAGGGGTTTTATTGGGCCCGACTTGCATCATTCATCATCAGGATCCATTCCGCACATCTTGGCCTTGGTTCTGTTGCATTCCGACGATTTCCATAATTTTGAGTTATTATGAGTCATATCTTAATTAAATTCACTAAGAAGGTCATAATGGGCATATTACTTGGAGAAACCTCTTAGTGCAATATCCTGTCGAAATCAGGAAGAAGAGAACTACAGGATAAGACGATGAGAAGTGACTTTCAGTGGTCAGAGAATCCATAAGGATGGATAAATCACTTTTTAGAGGTAAAATGGTTAATTAATTAATTGATTAAGTGATTTAATCAAGGAATAATAAAATAAAGTAAAATGCACTTGGAGGGAAAAATTCAACAGTGAATTAGGGTTTTAGGAAGCTATAAAGGAAGGGTAAAGGATCTAATTCCTCATTATGCATTGTTATGATTTGATGTTGAGAGTTCCCAGAGGAGGAAGAGATTCGACTTCTAGTGTTTTGTGGATTTCTGGACGAAAACACCACCATTGATAGGTTTCGGTGTTGAGAGACACACCCTAGCCCATCAAAGATACCATCTAGGTATTTCACCATGTTATTCAGGAGTATCCAGTTATCAGTGTTGTGCAACTGATCCGTAGGATCTTTTAATGACTATGGTTGAGTTTTGATTTTGCATGCGTTAATTAACCATTTGAGAAACTTAGTGAAAGAATAAGGAAAGAAGACGAATTATGATAGCCATATACATATACGCAGATCTAAAATGAAATAATAGACAACAAACCATAACATGCAGATTGATAACGGAGTTCGGCACAACTTTGCCTACGTCTCCAGGCCTTTGTCTCTCTGGGGGAGGCTTCTTTATTTCTTCTCAAAATCTCAAAAGTACATCGCTGCAATTCCAAATGGCTACAAGACTGATCTGGTCATGTTCGTCCAGATCTCTAGAACCCTACAAAGAAAACGACACACAAAACGGACGTCCGGAGCTCCCAGAAATGACCCGACAATGTCTTCTCCTCAATATCTTCCCTGCATAAAAATGGCTTTGGCTTGGCTTCTCCTCAACATAACTCTACTTTGACTGCCTCTTGACTGTCCCCCATGGCCTCAAACAGGCCTGGTTTATATAGATTTGAAGTTGGTTTCTCATCTCCAACTTCCTCCCAAAATTTGGGCTCCAAAAATGCCCAATATCTCCCAAAAATGGAGAAAATCCACTAACATCAGGTTTTATATCAATTAAAAATCCAAAACTTTGTTATAAAACCCAAAAATGACAAAAATCAGGCGCAACCCCCACTATGCGCATGCTCCTGGTCATATCAGGCCTCCATATGGCCACGTTCCCATGCGCTGGCCCTCTCCCGGCGCTAGCTCCTGGTCGTGGGATTATTGCATAAGTCCACGACTTAACTATTGTAACCCCTGCGCGTTATATGTATGGTAATGGTCCCGGGTCACATGGG
Source organism: Picea engelmannii (assembly GCA_009831015.1). Classification (NCBI taxonomy): domain Eukaryota; kingdom Viridiplantae; phylum Streptophyta; class Pinopsida; order Pinales; family Pinaceae; genus Picea; species Picea engelmannii. The sequence goes on from ML780110.1 coordinate 595,462, forward strand.
ACCGCCCAGGGACTGAGGGCTAGGCCCTATCCATACATCCCCGTGCTCTCGTGTCAGTTACTCTCGGTCATATGTTGTGGTCATGTGCCAATGCCAAGGGTTGGGGCTAAGCCTCGACCCTTTTCCCCGCCGAACCAACATTCAAACTAATTCATATAATTTTCAAACCGTATAGTTTACAAGAACCACCCAGTGGGTGGGTGGTTAGCCCAGCCCAGCCAGTCCGTTGCCCATACAGGAGGTCGTGGGTTCGACCCCCGGCGACATAACAACATTTTACACAACCAACAAACCAATCACGGGGTGCCACATGGCAGCCCTTGATTGGGCCACGTGGCACCTAACCAACCAACCAAAAACTGCCACATGTTATTCGCCTATTGGTCCACGTGCCTGCCACCTGTCAAATCCATACTGCCATGTCACCTTGCCACATTAACTGTCGTACTGCCCTGTCATCCTGCCATGTCAGTTGCTGACGTCATTCGTGCCACGTGTCACCCTTACAGTGGTGACATGTGTCACCACTGGATTGGTCCAGGTGTCTTCCCATATGCCCAAATCTTCCTGACATGTGTTGTCTCCAGAAGCTACCACGCGTCACCTTCAGGAGCTGCCACGTCAGCCTGTACGGACTGTACAATCATCCCCTTTTTTTCCTATTTGACTTTTCAGACAGAACGCGATATCTTGCTCATACATAGCCCGTTTGACCAAGTAAATATACCACCAGAATCAGGAAGACGAGACGGACACAATGGCACTGGTTTCGTCGCATTCTGAGCACTTTCATTTTTGAGCATTTTTAAACCCTGTCAGGCTTTTGGATCCGATTTCGGATCACACCTCCCCACAAAAAGACCTTTTGGTCCCCAAAAGGTTACAGACCAGTCAACAAGCTCGGGATAGGCCACCCGACTTTCTCTCTGTCTCTGAACTCTGTCCTGTGCACCTGTCTCATCAAGATCAACTGTAACACAATCATGACAACTGACAGTATATTGTTAGCCATTTGAACCCTGTTACATATTACTGAAGCCACTATCATCCATGTAGAAAACATTGCTAATGACAACATCAAAAAGATGACTGCAAATGAGCTGATATACTTTAGATATCTGCACGACATGAGCTTATCTTGAAGCAACTTATGATTGATTTTCCATTCAACAACCATGTCTTGTTCTTGCTTAAGATCAATTACTTCATTTGAAACAATTAGTGGTTTGTTTCTTGCTTGCACTGCCTTCTTTAATTATTCCATTGTTTGAAGTGTTTTATTTTCTTTAACACAATGAGCATGCACCACATAATCCTGACCTGCTTTAGTGAATTGATATTGATTCTTTGTCCTATATAAGATTTCCTTACGATCATATAAATATGGGCTACCTAAGACCATTCCACATTCTCTTAATGACACTACATCACATGTTACTTCATCCACATACTTAGATGAAATTGAAAATTTGATTGTGCACTGCTTTGTTATGTGCATCTGATGATGATTTCTTATCCATTTAAGTGTGTAAGGCTTATGATGAGTTTGTGTTGTTAATCCCAATTTCTTAACCAATTCTTATGAGATTAGATTAGATTTAGATCCATTGTCGATTAATGTGTCTATCTTAGTGTGTCGCATGATTACCCTTATATGAAATAAGTTGTTTCTACATTCAATGTCTTCACCAAATTTACCTGTCATACCAACCAATGAAATCTTTGACTCGTCACCTAAATCTGATCCCAAGTCTATGGGTTTATATGTCGTTGCCACTGTTTGCGCTCCCTTCTTTTATTTGAACCACTTTGGCCTCTTCTCAGGATGAAACTGCCAACATTTTTCCTTATCATGTCCCTCTTTCTTGCAATTCTTGCAAGTGGGCTTTCCTTCCTTCCTTGTCACTGCATTTGCATTCTTGCCATGCATTTTCCTCTTATCTTCTTTCTTTGAAAAAGATGATTCCCCTGACACACCTGCTTTCCCTGCTTCAATATATGTAGCTTGATCAGAAACCTCATCAAGGTTATTGGGTCCAAACATGAAAACAGTGTTTCTAATATGCCCAGGCAAACCTCCTATATACTTCATAAAAGTTTCTTGTGTTTGCAAAGGAATGTCTAACATAAATGCCATTTTTTGAAATCCATCGGTGTATTCTTGCACTGTTTGTCCTTTTCTTAGTTTTAAAGATTGCCATTCAATTATTTCTTTTTCTTTATAACCCAAAGGATAGAATTGTTTCCTAAGTACAGAAATGAAACTCTTCCATGACGGAAATACATTACCCACATTTTGTGTTCCTTTTTGCAGCTTGCTTTGCCACCAGATGAGAGTTGTACCTGCAAGTCTCAAAGATGCCAACTTAATTTGTGTGGCCTCATCCTTGATCTGTTGCACACTGCAATATACCTCCATCTGCCTGATCCAGTTGTCAATTTTTTCTGCATTTACCTCACCATCATATATGGGCAACTCAAATTTAACATCTAGTTTCAACAATGGCATTTCATGTTTATTCTTATGAACATTTTTCTTCTCATTAGATTTAGAACTTGAACTTGAAGAAGAAGGAGAAGAAGGAGGTGTTGATTGAGGTGAAGGAGGAATCTGAGGATGGTCCTCTTTCTCTTCACTTTTGCCCTTTGAATATTTACCCAAAACTGGTCTCTTTCATTCCAGGTAATCCTCGTACAAAATTGTCACCATCTCCGACATAGCATGGAATGTTTTCCGGAATTCTTTCTCATCTTGAGAAATCCCTTCTTCTGATGCCATATTCTCACTGTGAGAAGCTCTCTTTCTCAATCCAATTAATGGATTCTCTGCAACAAGATCGCCTTCACCACGCTGTAGCTTTTCCCTAGTTAACATGCAAAACTCAAATCCAAACGTCAACTAGGTTTCATACCACTTGATCCGTAGGATCTTTTAATGACTATGGTTGAGTTTTGATTTTGCATGCGTTAATTAACCATTTGACAAACTTAGTGAAAGAATGAGGAAAGAAGAGGAATTATGACATCCATATACATATATGCAGATCTGAAATGAAATAATATACAGCAAACCATAACACACAGATTGATAACAGAGTTCGGCACAACTTTGCCTACGTCTCCGGGCCTTTGTCTCTGTGGGGGAGGCTTCTTTATTTCTGCTCAAAAGCTCAAAAGTACATTGCTGCAATGCCAAATGGCTACAAGACTGATATGGTCATGTTCGTCCAGATCTCTAGAACCCTGCAAAGAAAACAGCATGCAAAACGGACATCTGGAGCTCCCCGAAATGACCCAACAACGTCTGCTCCTCAATATCTTCCCTGCATAAAAATGGCTTTGGCTTGGCTTCTCCTCAACATAACTCTGCTCTGAATGCCTCTTGACTGTCCCCCATGGCCTCAAACAGGCCTGGTTTATATAGATTTGAAGTTGGTTTCTCATCTCCAACTTCGTCCCAAATTTTGGGCTCCAAAAATGCCCAATATCTCCCAAAAATGGAGAAAATCCACTAAAATCAGGCTTTATATCAATTAAAAATCCAAAACTTTGTTATAAAACCCAAAAATGACAAAAATCAGGCACAACCCCCACTAGGCGCGTGCTCCTGGTCATATCAGGCCTCCATATGGCCACGTGCCCATGCGCTGGCCCTCTCCCGGCGCTAGCTCCTGGTCGTGGCGTTATCGCATAAGTCCACGGCCTAACTATTGTAACCCCTGCACGTTATATGTATGGTAACGGTCCCGGGTCACATGGGACCGCTCGGGGACTGAGGGCTAGGCCCTATCCATACATCCCCGTGCTCCCATGTCGGTTACTCCTGGTCATATGTTGTGGTCATGTGCCAATGCCAAGGGTTGGGGCTAAGCCCGGGCCCTTTTCCCCGTCGAACCAACATTCAAACTAATTCATATAATTTTCAAACCGTATATTTTACAAGAACCACCAGGTGGGCAGGCGGTTAGCCCAGCCCTACCAATCCATTGCCCATACAGGAGGTTGCGGGTTCGACCCCCGGCGACATAACAACATTTTACACAACCAACAAACCAATAACGGGGTGCCACGTGGCAGCCCTTGACTGGGCCACGTGGCACCTAACCAACCAACCACAAACTGCCACGCATCAGTTGCCTATTGGTCCACGTTCCTGCCACCTGTCAAATCCGTACTGCCACGTCAACTGCCATACTGCCCTGTCATCCTGCCATGTCAGTTGCTGACGTGATTCGTGCCACGTGTCACCCTTATAGTGGTGACACGTGTCACCACTAGATTGGTCCAGTTGTCTGCCCGTACGCCCAAATCTGCCTGACATGTGTCGTCTCCAGAAGCTGCCATGTGTCGCCTTCAGGAGCTGCCACGTCAGCCTGTACGGACTGTACGGACTATACAGTCATCCCCTTTTTTCCCTGTTTGACTTTTCAGACAGAACGCGATATCTTGTTCATACGGAGACCGTTTGACCAAGTAAATATACCACCGGAATCAGGAAGACGAGAAGGATGCAATGGAATTGGTTTCGTCGCATTCCGAGCACTTTCATTTTTGAGCATTTTTAAACCCTGTCAGGCTTCTGGATCCGATTTCGGATCAGCAACTCAGCCAATGGGGCCACAAGTCAGAAAGAGGGTTGTGTAGCTGCACGAGATCAGATCTTGGATTACAGTTTCCTTCCGAATTGGTTGAGATCCAGCCAAGGCACATAGATTAATCCACTTTCCATGGAATTGAGACGGTGGAATCCTTCAGAGTGCATCATTCATCCATTTAGGGCTCAGTGCGTTTGGAAGTACAGTTGGGGTTATAGACAGAGCATCATAGCATATCTAGGGAAACCCTTTCGACCCAGTTTTGCATTTGGAGAGGTGATTTTTTTGAGTCCTATGGCAGCCAATTCGGTTGGTGGAATCATTTGGGGCACATCCAAAGAGCCAGGAGGTGCACAAACCCCCAAGGGACAAGATCCAGAGCATAAGAGGCCAGATCTGTCATTCAACAGTCACCAGTATCATTCTAGAGGACAGGGTGCTTCTATTGGGATAGTTTCTAGCTCATTCGAATGGGTATAAACTTCCGAACAAGTTTTCCAGTTTGTAGCGGTTACCGTGCTTCTCCGGAACAGTCGATTTTTTCGATTTGTCTGTGCATGAATCAAATCTTCCTTCATCTTCTGATCACAGGTATTTTATGTTATTTTCTTGTATTTTAGTGACGATCCATGAGATCTAACTGAAGACTATCTTCTATATTTCCAATATTTCATTGTATTTCCATGCTTGAATCTCATAATACATATTATTGGGCGGTTGATGTTCCTTATTTCCGCATGCATCATATATATACTATGTAAACCATAACATATAACATGCACATGAAACAACCACAAAACATCTCAAGCACTTAACTAAACGCATCCAGAAACCCCCAGAGTATGAAATTTGAAGATAAAAGGCATCCAGAAACCCCCAATGTATCAGATCTATGAGACAAAACACTAGATACGTAGTAGATATCCTAATAAGTGGGATCGGGGATATTTCAGTGGTATCAGAGCTTTAGTCCTGCTAGCCTGTGACTAAATTCGATGAGTTCAACGGGTGACCCAAAAGACAGAGAGGATGTGGGCACACATATATGAGAGGCCAGAGGGCACTAGTAAGGAACCCATGGACCCAGAGGTAGCCTTCATGCAGGTACTCAACAATTTGGTAGTCAGTCAGCAGACCATTGTTGGATCATGTTGTCATTGATGCCAATGGTTTGATTGATTGATGTCACAGGATTGATTGATTGATGATTGATGTAATATAATATGTATTTTCCTTGATGAGAATGCATAGATGAAGATGGATCAATGAGTTGTCATTGATACATGATGAAGATGGATCGTTGTGGTTTCATT
>ML780110.1:634575-655042 GCA_009831015.1 Picea engelmannii
AAAAACTATATAAAATCCTTAGAAATTTGAATATTTTTACAAAAATATCGCCAAACATTTATAGTTGGCATATGAAGGATAAGTAAGATTCGCCAAGGTTTCTACATTGTAAAATAAATTTCCATCCTTAAAATCATCCCTGCATATCATACTTGGCATCCCATTATTGTTATCTTCGTAATCTTTGGTGTGCGAGTCTTCTCTTTTATAGTTTCATAGTTGCATAAGTTGCATATAGTTGCATATAGTTGGACGGTTGCATATAGTTTCACAGTTGCATATAGTTTCATATAGTTGCATAAGTTGCATATAGTTGCATATAGTTGTATAGTTACATAAGTTGCATATAGTTCCATAAGTTGCATATAGTTTCATAGTTGCATAAGTTGCATATAGTTGCATATAGTTGCATAAGTTGCATTGTTTCATATAGTTGCATTGTTGCATAAGTTGCATGTTGCATAAAGTTGCATAAAGTTGCATAAGTTTCATGTTGGATAAAGTTTCATAAAGTTGCATAATTTGCATGTTGCATAAAGTTGCATAAGTTGCATTGTTGCATAAAGTTGCATAGTTGCATAAGTTCCATAGTTGCATAAAGTTGCATAAAGTTGCATAAGTTGCATAGTTTTATGTTGCATAAAGTTGTGTAGTTGCATAAAGTTGCATAAGTTGCATAGTTGCATAACTTGCATAGTTGCATAGTTTCATAAGTTGCATAAGTTCCATAGTTGCATAAGTTCCATAGTTGCATAAACTTGCATACAGTTGCATAGTTGCATAACTTGCATTGTTGCATAAGTTGCATGTTGCATAAAGTTGTATGTTTCATAAATTTGCATAAATATCACAAGAGGAGCACCCAAAGGAAAGCCGTGTTGGCAAGAGGAGCGCCCAAAGGCAAGTCGTGTTGGCAAGAGGAGCGCCCAACCAACAAAACTGAATGAGCCAGCGACACCAGTGAAGTGGGAAAAAACCTTGGGGTTTCTCAAATGCAAGGAAAACTTGGGGTTTCCAGAGGAAACACAAGGAAAGTTGGCAAGAGGGGTGCCCAAAGGCAAGCCGAGTAAGAAAGAGGAGCACCCATGAGGGTTTCCCAGGATAATTTGTGTGTCTCTATTTTTTCTGTGATTGCCTCTCTTGCAGTGATCTTATTTATGCCGCTAATGTGCTAAATGATTATAATAATAAAGAAGAATCATAATTTCTAGTTGTATAAGTACAAATTCAATAATAATTGAGTACTCAATTATATATAAAAGACATCTTGCATTTATAACTTTAGATCATATGAGAAAGTTTAAGAGTTCATTGGTCCTAGGGTACATTTCATAGGCTAGTGATCTAAGGGAAATAAATGTTGGACAACTGAGAGGGGGGGGGGGGTGAATCAGTTGTTACCGAGCTTAAACAATTATGCTTATTTTAAACTCTTTGCAGAGCATTGAATGACAATCACAATAATGTGGGGAAGTAAGAAATAGAACATTCAGCGTCATTAACACATATGAAATATACAGAGACAGATATTTCCTGAGGAAACCCATAAAGGGTAAAAACCTCTTCTTATTTATATGATAAGTAATCTTTACATTATGTACACTATCATACTTATGAGAAACAACTCATAATGAGGCTACAACCTCTTTTTTGCAAGTTGCAACTTGTTGAGAGCACCAACTCTCTGTTTTCTCTAGCACCTACTAGAAGGAAGCACCAACTCCCTGGTTTCTCTAGCACCCACTAGAAGGAAGCACCAACTCCCTGGTTTCTCTAGCACCCACTAGACGGAAGCACCAACTCCCTGGTTTCTCTAGCACCCACTAGAAGGAATTAACAACTCCCTAAGTGTTTCAGCACCAACTTCCAGTCACACAGGCACCAACCTGTATAACAAAGAACAATAGTTCTCCCTTGCACCACCCTGCCACCCTGGTTTCTCTGGCTGCAACCAGATGGAAGCTACAACTCCCTGTGTTCAAGAACCCACTTGAACCTCTGAGGACAACAGTCCTCCCTAGCACCTCCCTACCACCCTGAAATATAAAGTTTTCTATATATAAATTTATCACAGTGATACAATATTTATCATTGGCTTACCAGGCTTATCATTGTTCTGCTATGCTGCTCTGCTCCTATATCAGTGTCTCTCTATCTACATATTCTTGTGATTTCTGATCTTTTGTTTTTCTCTAAAAGAGAACCTTAGCCTTCCTTTAGTGTCTCACTGTCTTGCTGCACACATGCCTTGTGCTTTCTGTGATTTTTCCTTTTATGCTCTATACGCCATGTCCATTCAATGCACCATTCCTCTTCTATGTATTTCAGCTACTACACACTCCTCCTTCTACACTCCTGAAACCCTCTCAACGACAGCAACCATATATTCTTTCTTCTTCCTTCTTATGGTCTTTGTGCACATTATGCATCCCCTGTGCACAATGCTTCTGCATGCTCTTCATGTCGAGTGCTCTGCCTATTCATCATTGCAACTCTTCAACTTCTCTGGTTGTTAAACCCATGTGTCCATCATCACTAGGTGTTATGATGAGATTCTTTAGCCTCTCCAACAGTCGAGACTCTTTTTCTTCTCTGTCACAATTGAATTCATCCTCTTTGTTGCAATTACAGGCTTCAATGCTCATCCATCTATCAATTGCCTCTATGAAGAGTCTTCATTCCACTGGCAGATTCCTTGAGACTCTTCATCTCCTCTGGCAATCACACAGAAGTCTCTTTGAGTCCTCTGGTAGAAACCATTAGTGGTTTCTAGCAGTTACATTGTGAACCTCCAAAGACTGCTTCAACAACTGAATCGCCATTGATCGATTAACTATGAAGAGAAATAGTAGCCCTCATATTCTTGAATAACCTGCATTGTTGTATCATAAATAATGGGTCTCGCACTTATTTCTCCATTTCTCAATTCGACGTTTTGGCATTTCGACATTTGGATTTTCGGCATCCATGTGGTGAGGCATCTCGACTCTCCAAGTCGCAATATCTGAAGTGGATATTAGCTTCGTTCTACCTCCTCCCTTGAGCCTTCGTTGATGTGACCATGGGTTATGACTAAGGGCCAATTCTAAACATGTATTTCGCATTTCACGTTTCAGGGATTCTGTGATGAGTCGTCTCAACTCTCCATGTCCAAAACTCCGAAATGGAGCTTATCTCTTAGATCTCTTCTCTACAGCTCTTCGACGATGTGACCATCGTCAGTGACCATAGCCTTATTTGAAAACACATTTCGGTGTTTCGTCATTTCGGCATTCCTGTTGCAAAGTGTTTCGACACTCCAACTCCTAGTATCTGAAACCAACACCAAAAGGTGTTTTTCGCATTTCGACATTTCGACATTCTGGCATTCCTTGTGATGAAGTGTTTTGACGCTCCATCTCCCGGTATTTGAAATCTACAGAAAAAGTGTTTCGGCATTTCGCATTTCGCCACTTCGGGACTCCTATGATGAAGAGTCTCGATTCTTGACTCCTCCAACTCCTGGTATCTGAAACTCCAATTGATGTTCTTGTTTTGTGATTTTTGGCATTTCTCATTTCAACACTTCGGGACTCCTGTGTTGAAGAGTCTCAAATATTGACTCCTCCAACTCCCAGTATCCAAACCTCCGGTTGATGTGCCTGTTTTGGGTTTTCGGGGTTTCACATTTCGCGATTCCGGGACTCCTGATGATGAAGAGTCTCGACTCTTCCAACTCCCGGTATCCGAAACTATCCTCCTACTTTCGAGATTTCGGTGTTTCAAATTTCACGATTCTGGGACTCTTGATGATGAAGAGTCTCGACTCTTCCAACTCCCAGTATCCGAAATTATCCTCCTGCCTTCGGGACTTTGTAACCCCTCTTCACCTTGCTCTTTAAAGGACGTGCAGGTTCTCCTGGATCCAACGTCGATCGAACCTCGGGGTCATATCTGACGTTCATCGGGATTCTCAATGGGATCCAAAGATTATTTTCGCTTCTTCTCTCGAGCTTACATTGTCCCTATTTTTCCATCACTACATACTCTGATCTTGCCATCAATGACAAGCACACCTGCCTGTAAACATGCCAACAATAAACCCTAGTGATTATGATGGACCATTATATAGTAGGATTTCAATGCCCATCTTGCAACTTATGTGGTTTATTTTGTTCCCTAAGAATGCCTACATCAACCATATGTAGTCAATTCATGTGTCACAAAGATCCATATTTGGTGGGATTGACACGTTGATGCCATAGCATGTTGGTGTCATAGAAAAATAAGTAGTAGATATTTGACCCAACACTATATAGTTAATAAGAGAACCATATGTATCAATAAAGAATTACTAGGAGTGGGATCTCCACTGAGTAATGAGGACAAGGATAATGAAATAAATGAAAACTATCTCAATGTGGTAAATGAGAAAAATTAGATAAACATTGAGCATTGTGAGATTTCAAATTACCTCGAGAAATACCAATTGCATGACACCTTATTTTTTACTAGCTTCTCAGGATATGTGATTTTTGGATATAATCTTATTTCAAATATGGACCTCATGAATATTGATCCAACCTGCATGAAGTGTGATAAAGTGGAGTTACTTGGTGAATGAAATGATTTTTTTGTGTGTCTTCATGATTATCGACAGAGTGTGTAAAGTTGCATAAAGTTGCATAGTTGCATAAGTTGCATAGTTGCATAAAGTCGCAATAGTTGCATAAGTTGCATAGTTGCATAAGTTACATAGTTTCATAAGTTGCATAAGTTTCATAGTTGCATAAAGTTGCATAGTGGATAAAGTTGCATAGTTGCATAAGTTGCATATAGTTTCATATAGTTGCATAAGTTGCATATAGTTGCATAGTTGCATATAGTTGCATATAGTTGCATAAGTTGCATATAGTTGCATATAGTTGCTATAGTTGCATAGTTGCATATAGTTGCACATAGTTGCATAAGTTGCATATAGTTACATAGTTGCATAGTTGCATACCTTGCATGTTGCATAAAGTTGCATGTTGCATAAAGTTCCATAAGTTCCATAAAGTTTCATAAGTTGCATAAGTTGCATGTTGCATAAAGTTGCATAAAGTTGCATAAGTTGCATTGTTGCATAAAGTTGCATAAAGTTGCATAAAGTTGCATAAGTAATTAAATTGCATAAGTTGCATAAAGTTGCATTGTTTCATAAAGTTGCATAAGTAATTAAATGACATGTCCATTTTGAAAGGATGTATTCTAAACGATCTATATTTTGGAATCCGACGAGAAATTGTTGGATTTGCAAATTTGAGTGGTTAAGTTTATATAATCTAAGTTTCCTAGAGGTTTTTCATCAGGTTGAATCCATTTATACATTCAAAAATACAATTTACACAACAGAAAAAGGGATTTCATTATGCCACTGGATTTCGGCGAAAAGGGCCAAAACGTAGAATGCTTAGACAACACCTTTTGAAAGGCCCAGTGACAATGAGGTTGTCTAATACTAAATGTGTAGTGCCCATGATTATTCATGGTCTATATATAAAAATTGGGAGGAGAGAGTTTCATGCCCGATATCCATGCCAATTTTTGTGTGTAATTTTTATATGAATTTGGAGCATGAAGTTAGTCAAGTATTCTTCTTATATTTTGTTGTTGTTGCTTCTTTTCTGGTGGTTTGCATATTTCAATATCAACATGTAAGTGAAAAATATCTAGAGGTGTATTTCATGTTTTATTGGTTGTAAGAAGTAAATGGACAACAAATGTTTCCTAATCTAACCTTCCAATTGATGTAGACCCCCTACCTCAGCAGGGTTCTACGACCTCCCGGTCTCTAGATCGATCTTCTTCTGAGCCGAAATGGCTCTTTGGGCTCCTGTTGGAACCCTTTGAAGGAATCCACAGGTCCTTCATGAAAACCTGCCCTGCGTAACTTAACACCAGGAACGATCCTTACATCTCCATGCGACCACAACCTGGCCTTAGCGCAAGCGCCTTTCGCAACTAGCAAGTTCATGAGTCAAAGACCCTCGACTCCTCTTTCTTCAAATGTCGATACCTGAGATGCGATACGGGTATGGCTCCTCCTTGTTAGTGCCTTCAACACATAACCATCGGTTAGGGCTAAGTGCTAGCACTACTCACAACTCACGACTTTGCGAGTTGGAGTGTTGAACCCTCATGCTCCTTTGTGAAATCCCAAAGCACGATAAGTCAATGATGGGTTGACTCCTTTAACACTACTCACAACTCGTGACTTCGTGAGTTGGAGTGTTGAACCCTCATGCTCCTCCTTTGAGAAACCCCGAAATGCGAAAGGTCAAAGATGGGTTGGCTCCTTCCAAGGTGACGTGTGTCCACCACCTGTCACTTGCTTCCACATTTTTCTGGGTGTTTGTTGTTACGCCACCTATCAACCATGCGGTCCCCACCTAACAGATGTGCCACATGTTAGCACAAGCCCTCGGCGCTTGGAACTTCGCGACTTCTGTAGTCGAAAATAATTTTTTTCAACCCCCGAATCCCCAATACGCAATACCACGCAGAGGTTCTGATCCAATGGTTCTCCTGTGGCTTGGATCCAACCATCTGGATCTCCTTCCCTGCTCCTCGCAACTCAGGACTTCGCGAAACCAATAATTTGGTCTACCCTCCAAACTCACGAACCACGAATTCGTGAAATGATCTATATCTCTGCCACCTGTCCTCCAAACTGGACGGTCCTTATGCTTTCGGGACTTGACGAGTCCTTTTCCTTCTGTTGTTACGAGGTTTAAACCTCACGCACCTTTTCTAGATCTGACAACTCACAAATCCCTCGCACCTTCTCCTGGATCTGAAGGCCATCATTCCTTGGTGCTAGATCTGATGGTCCAGATCTGACCTCCTTGCATGCTCTCCTCTTGCTGCCTGGACGTAGATTCAATGGTCCAGATATTTCTTCCCAGTGTTGATCCAACGACAGTTGTGCTCTTCCTCCTGAGCTTTCTTGGCTTTTTGACTTAGAAGATTTTCTAAGTCTCGGACGTCTCGACCGTCAACTCTTCCTCTTGCGAGCCTAGTTCCTTTGGGTCTCATCTGCGTTATAGAAATGATTCCCCTCCTGAGCTTTGTCAACTCAGAAACCTCAAAATATTTTCTCTGTGCGCGTTCTTCTTACACTTTCTCTTCTGAGCTTATGGACTTAGAACAAGTCCACTCTCTCACACTCCTGGTTCTCCTAAGATTTCGAATAACTTAGATTCGAGAAGTTTTTTGGAAAAGAAAACTCCTTAAGCCCACCTAGCGTTCTTCTACTCGATGCACACCTTACAGAGCCTACAGAGTGTTCAACAACTCTGTAAGTGTCTCTCCTTCATGATTCTTCTCTCTTAACTTGAAATAAATTTCCCTACTGCACTCTATGCACTCGCTCAATGCCCTCTTGGCAGAGCTCCCCAGAACCTTCAGTAGTTATGTCTTCCCTGAACTCGAGACAGAGTTTCTTCCTGTGCACTCCTTGCACCTCTGTTGATGAAGATTCAACCCTATCCCTCTTGATATTTCCTGAGGTTGTCTCACCTCTGTCAATGCACACCTTGCAGACTATGTGCACTCCTTGCACTCGAAAACTCCAAGACGGGAAGAAATTGAAACTTATGAAAATACTTCACTAGTTATGCATTTAAAACATGAAATGCATAAAATCATGTAAGCATCAAACACACAGTATGCAGGAAAAGATGATTTCTATTAATCTGTATGTCTATACAAATGTTTACAAAGGATGGACTGTAACAAGTCTCGACTCCCTCTCTCAAGACCTCTCTTCTCTGGTCTCTCCTCCTATCTCTCTACTCTAATTTCTTAATTACAAAATGAGGGCTCCCATGAGCTTATCCTCAACCATCGTCTCTAAGCTATCGTTATCTCAGAGTGGCTCCTACCTCTATGGCTACATTACACAAAAGGAAGTCGCAAACATGACTGATCTAGACTTGCTGCAGGCAACCATTAAAGGAAACCTCAACCACTTCTTGTACAAATGATTGGTCGGTCCTTAGAGCCTTGCAACATGAACGATCTGTATCGGATCATATTTCAAAAATTCAAAATTGAGAGGGTTGTGTCTCTCCCTTTCTCCATAAATGTGCACTGAATGTGCTAGCTGGATGGCACGTTGTTGATGTGGAGTGATGCTCCTACATCACCAAACAACAAAATTAAAAGAGCCTGAAATATGTTCTAAATCCATCCTTAAAATTAGCAGAGAAATCAGAATTGTTAGTGACAATGAACATACCTTTAAACAAAGCTACATCAGTCACAAAAATAGACCTGTGGTGGTTGTTGGAGTTACTTCACACACACCTAGGAGTTATTTTTCCTAAGTTTTTTTATTGTTTATTAGTCATAATTAGTCATTATCCAGTCTCCTATATTTTAGGGGAGAATATTTCACCTAGAGAATATTCTCTTTCAGTTGACACTTCAATTTGACTAGTTGAGTTGAGTTTAGATGTTGCATTGGTTTTGTCACCATGCAACATTGGGATCATGACCATGATAATTCTACCTTGCCTTGGTATCATCACCATACTAGCACATTATCCTTGATTCCCTGAGTTAACTCCTCACTACTCTTTGTTTAGTCATTTAATTGAAGACTAGTTGACTAGTTAACTCAACTAGGTGGTAGTTCACTCTTGTAACTGCCTAAGAGACTAGACTAGGTGGAATTTCACTCCCATAACTATTGGTGTGTGTCCATATCACTCTATACCACCACTATGGTGCATTGGGTCACCTTCAATGCGCACTCATTGAGATATACAGAGTATATCATGTGTAAATTATTTATTATTCACAATGGCTAATGAGAATTCTTTCATTCTTTCTCTCCTTCTTCTTCTTTCACCAATTCTCTCTGAAAATATGTGTATTAATGTTTATCTAGATCTACTCTGTGCAAGTTCAACACATTTACATGGTATCAGAGATGATGAAATTCTAATAAAAAGCTACACAAAAAAAAAATTGCGGGTACAAAAGATTGAAGATAGCGGAAATATGGATTTCCAAAAAGAATTCATTCTTACACCTTACAATTATTTTTCATGGAAGGAGAAAATAGCCATACATCTCCAAACTAGAGGATTGTAGAGACTAAAATTGAATATAGATATAGAACCAACATCGTCCATAGAGAACTCCAAGTACTTAAATCGCATGGATGAGGCAATCAGAACAATTTGCAGTCTTATTTCTCCCAATCTCCTTTTTCACATATCTTCCTGTAAGACTCCCAATGAATCCTGGACCACCTTGGAAGGGATATTTGGAAAATAGGATGATATGAGTAGACACATGATGGATTTTGATTTTCTCACATTGGATCCAAACATATTTGACAATATCCAAGATTTATTTACAAAATTCAAGGATTTACTGTCGCAACTCAAAGCTTGTGGGGTTGATAAATCGAAGGAGGAGAAACAAATGGTTCTCACCATTCTCTCCAAGATTCATCCTAAATTATCTATATTCGTATCTACATTCCATATTGTCAGATTCACCTCTAGAGCCACCTGGAAGATGCCTTCTCTCTAGGACTTTATCGAATCCCTGACACAAGAGAAAACCAAGCTCATCAACATGGGCACAATCAAAGTCCCAAAGGCGCATGCACTCACTGTGCATGATGGCAGCCAAAAATATCAAAAATCTAAAGATAAACATAAATGGAAATCTCATTCACATATGAAGAAGGAAGGGTACACAAAACCCTTCACCGATGCCTTCGGATCCAATGAGGAAAAGGGAAGAAAAGGGGAGAATGCACGTACTGTCACAAAGGATTCCATTCAGAATCTGCATGCATGAAAAAACAAATATATCTGATGTCTCAAATACTTCAGAAAAACAACCTTGTAGATGACATCCCTGAGGGTGCCAAGAAGAAGAAGCCAAAAGATCCAAATCTAAATAAAGGGAATTCTAGCCATGCCTTGATTGCCATCAACTCCTCTCTCGATGCTTGGATCATAGATTCAAAAGCATCACATCACATGGATGCCTAAAAAATTGTATAGTTTTCTTTGGATGCATGCAAAGGTCCTCCTATTCTGATGGGGGACAACTCTTCTATCGAATTCACCGGAAAAGGAAGGATTGAACTCACCAACGGAAGCTTCGAGAATGTGTTGCATGTTCCCAAATGTTCTTTCAACCTTCTCTCTGTGTATCAGATGATGAATTTTGGCACCGTAAATAAATTCATATTCACTCCAAAATTCGTGGACATCTATGACATGAAAACTAATTCCAGGGTTGCTACTGGTGAGGTAATTCATCAATCTAGATTGTATACATTTTCTCAATTCATTGAACCTGATTCTTATTTACTGCTTACTCATGCCGATGAAAGTAGTAGGATATGGCACAAAAGGTTTGGACATTTGAATTTCATATACATGCAACAGCTTATCAAGCACATATTGGTTGATGGTCTACCAGACATCCATTTCTCCAAGGGAGTATGTGAGGGATGTGTTCTCGAAAAACATCCTTACAAGAAATTTGACAAAGGAAAGTCTTGGAGAGCTTCTGCACCTTTAGATATAATCCACAGTGACCTTATGAGTCCTTTTCGACATCCATCCATCCGTAAAGCGAGGTTTGTTCTCATTTTTGTTGATGTTTCTCACATTATAGTTGGATCTACTTTCTCAGGAAAAAATCTGAGGTCTTTCAACACCTTAAAGATTTCAAAGCCCTGGTTGAGACATAGTCCGGAAAGAAGATCAAATTCCTTCGAACTGATAACGGGGGAGAGTATGTGAATCATGAGATCCACAATATTTACCATGAGGCATGGATTAAGTTGCAGCACACAGTTCCCTATACTCCACAACAAAATGGAGTTGTTGAGTGGAAAAATAGATATCTAAAGGAGATGGCATCTTGCATGTTGCATGCAAAGTCTCTACCACAAAGACTATGGGTCAAAGCACTTAATTGTGAAACATACATCAAAAACATATCTCCCCATAGATTTGTCAAGGATAAGACCCCCTATGAGGCTTGGAGCGAGCTCAAATCGGAAGTGACCCACTTTTGCATTTTCGATTCACGTGCATGGGCCCAGATTCCCTATGAAAATAGGAAGGCACTTGATCCACAGAGAACCAGGTGCATTTTTGTTGGATACTATAATGATGTGAAGTTATATAGACTTATTTATCTTTCCTCAGACCAAATCATCATTGAACGAAGTGTCCAATTCGAGGAAAGTGTCTCACATGCACCTCAGTAGCCGCATGCAGACACCTTCACTCTTCCACTTGTCTGAGATGATGAGAATGCACATGCCAACTCTTCTTCTGATGAGAGTTATTATTCAGAGGACTCAGATGATTTAGATTCAAAGTCAGTACACTCGGATGCAGAGTTAGAGAATCCAGATGAAGTTGGAGAGCTAGAGCAGAGGCCCAAGTGGGCATAGACTACTCTTCAGGATGCAGGGGATCTCGTTGGTGATCCAACTGATACTAGGAGGACTCGATCTGATTTCTAGGATCCTCCTTTTGCACTCACTTCCACTGAACCATTTCCCTCTAGGCATATATTCTTGGTTCAGTCTTCAAATCCACAGCCTTATGGCGAGGCTGCTGGAAATCCCTTTTGGGAATCCTCCATGCAGGAGGAGTACATCTCCCTCCTCGAGAACCAGACTTGGGATTTGGTTCCCCTTCCTTATGAAAGGAAACTTGTCAGATGTAGATGGGTCTACAAGACCAAAAGCATAGTAGATGGATATATTAGCAGATACAAATCCAGGTTTGTCGCCAAAGGATTTCATCAGGTTCATGGTATTGACTATGATGAAACCTTCGCTCCAGTAGAAAATATGGATTCCATATGATTTTCACTTGCCATTGTGGTAGACAAAGGATGGGAAGTCCATCAGATGGACATGAAGAATGCATTTCTTCATGGTCATCTCTCTGAGGAGATATATATGGAGCAGCCCCAATGATTTATGCAGGACACATCTTTGGTCTGTCGACTGAAGAAGTCCCTTTATGGCCTCAAGAAGGCTCCGAGGGAATGGTATGCCAAGATTGAATCCTACATGTTGTCACAGAAATTTGTACATTGTAAATCATACCCGGATGTCTACATGCTCAGGACGGTTGATTCAATTCTACTCTTATTTTTGTACGTTGATGATTTGTTGATCACCGGTTTCTCGACTTCAACGATTGTTGCAGTCAAGAGGATTCTACATGACAGGCTTTTGATGATGGACATGGGCCTACTACACTTCGTCCTTGGACTCGAGATCAGTTAGGATGCATCAGGCATCAAACTGTCTCAGGCCAGGTATGCACGAGATATCCTTGAGAGATTTCACATGACAGACTCCAAGTATGCTTTGACTCCTTTCCTATCAGGAGTCAAACTTGAGAATGGCAGGGAGAATCCATTGGTTGATATCACATTGTACAGAAAGCTAGTGGGGAGCTTGTTGTATCTCACACACTCCAGACCATACCTCTCATATACAGTTGGCGTAGTTTCCAGGTTCATGCAGGAGCTGCATGAGCCATATTGGAAAGTTGCAAAGCATATCCTTTGATTTGTACAGGGAACCTTTCACCTTTGAAGCTCTTCAAATTCCCTTAATGATGATTCCATTCGATTAAGATTATTTCAACGCACCCTCATTGGGGTCGCTGCAAAATGGTATATTGAGCTACCTAGGGGGGCATATGGGACCTTTAATCAGATGGTGTTGGTCTTCCTTAACCACTTCCAATTGTCGGTTTGTTACAATGTTGGCCTAAAACTTCTATCGAATTTACGCCAGGACACAACCACTCATATCTCAAATCATATCCAGGAGTGGTGTAGATGAAAGAGGTTGATTAATACCTCCATACACTCGTCCTTTATTTTAAAATGTTTCCTCAAGTCTTTGCAACCTCCTATCACGAAGGATGTTTCTACATCTGAGGTTACCACTGAGGAAGAAGCGATCTTCAAATCCCAATAGTTAGATATTATATATGCTCAGTATTGGATGTTATACAACATTCTTCCGGATGTACCACGTCAACTTATGACCCTAGAAAAAATCTCGGACCTCATGCCGATAGAATTGTAGGCTCAGCCAATGTAAAATCTGCAGACTCGGTGATAGGCCATTTGAAAGAGTTGTCTCTAAACTAGTCTGTAGGAGGGCCACATTCATCTATGTCTTCCAATCCCACTCAGTCGGAGGATGTACATTCTGTGCAATCGTCGACTGACCCAAATGGTGACTAGCAACCAGGAGGGAATAAGAAGAAATGAAGTAATAATAATCATAAGGGTGGGAAAAATAATAATAAACCCAAGGACAATGGTAATAATGAGAAGACGAATAATAATGTTGGAGAGGGAAAGAGAGAAAGACATAAGGTGAAATTTCCCTATAAGATTTGTACAGGCGATCACCTTACTGATATATGCCCCAAACTTGCGGAAGTTGCGAGGCTATTATCTATACCTCCCTCTGTGTTGACGAATCCTTTCCCACATAACCAACACATGGCCTCGAGCTCCTCAAACACCATAAATGTGGCTGGTGGGATTCAAAACCATCCATTGCAAGATGACGAACGCTTGTGTATCAATATGGTTGATGATAATATCATGTAGCCACTCGATATCGAGATTACAATTCTTCACAGGATATAGCTGGTCTAGAATCTCCTCCTCCTCCTCCAGAGACGAATTTACAGATTGAAAAACCAGAGCCACGACATCGTATTCCAAAAGGTGTATTCAAGCACTCTACCCACAATCCAAGTGATAGAGCCGCCCAGAACTACTCTATTGTTGAGGACCTGGGTCAAACCCCTTGTGCAATGTCATCTTTGGGGGTACTCCAGACGTGTCCTTCATAGAGGAATTCCTTACTATATGCATTAGGAGCTCTAGAAACCAGTGGCTCAAAAGTTATCAAGTTTGATGTTAAAGATGTGAAGGCTCGCTTGCCTTACCATGTGGCATTCAAAATCCACGTGGGGTACTCAAAGTATACCATCAAACATGTGGTTGTTGATGAAGGCTCTGCTACATGTGTGATGTCCCTAATCTATTGGAAATCTCTTGGTTCTCCGACTCTTTCTAAATCATTGAACATGTTGACTACTTTTTAGGGTCATTCCTTCTTACCTCACGATATTCTTCCTACCTTTCCGGTCCAGCTAGGTGGGAGGATGGTAGAGGTGGAGTTTGAGGTAGTTGATGTGCCTCTTGATTATAAATTGTTACTAGGATGCAATTGGACCTATGATATGCTCGTTGTCTTATCATTTGTCTTCGATATTCTTTTTTTTCCTCATGATGGAAAGATCGTGATGATTGACCAGTTATCCTTTGCATATGCTAGTCCCAATGAATCTGTTGGACCATCGATCCCTGTGATCAACAATTCTCAACCGACAACTAGGAATATCAGTGTGGGAATGTATTCTTCCCTTATGGGCACTTTTGACTTCATGGAACTGATTCACCATATTTACACCATGTCCAGTAGGCCCATTTCGAAATAGAAGTCCATTCCTTTCCACACTTCCTATTTTAACAATCCTTGGACCCTACCTTCCTCGACTGCGTCTTGTGAGGGTCAGCCACATACTGGAATTATATCACCAAACTCTATTAGTCATGTTGGAGATGGGTTGACAAACTCTACTAGTCATGTTGAAGACAAACAAACAACTGTTGCAAGTCAAGATGGGGGCACAAGTCTAGTCATCGCTAGTCACACCGCACATACATCACCAACCGTTGCTAGTCATGTTGGGGATTCATCACCAACCTCTACCAGTCATGTTGGGGATTTGCTACTAGCCTCCGCAAGTCATGATGGGATCATGTCACCAACCACTGCAAGTCATGCTGGGGGAATTCATATGATTGAGAAGCCTAGGCGCGTAAGACATAAGCCCAAATTCCTTTGTAGGCTTTGCAAAGGATATCACATTACTCGTTTGTGCCCTGCTATTGCTGTGGTACAAGAAGCGTGGTCCTTTACTGGGGGACCTTCAGGGTTTGAGTCGTATTTGGCTTCCCAACCTTCTTTGGTTGATATATTAGTCTTGTCTATGCAATATTCGACTGACACCCCTCTTCCTTTAGGGGTTGATGCATCCCTTGAACTTGTTGTCTCAAATCCTGTTCAACCAATGACCGTGTCAATGCAATCTTCGAACGACACCACTCCTATTTTGGGGGGTGATGCATCTCTTGAAATTTTTCACTCGCATCTTACTCAACCAACGGTTGAAGAAGTGGTCATGCCGATGCAATATTTGGCTGATCCCACTCTTCTCTTAGAGAGTGAAAAGACTAAGGAAGTGACATTTCTGATGCAATCTCCGGTCAATCCCACTCTTCTTTTGGAGGGTGATGCGTCCTTTGACCATGTCCTTAGCATTTCTAGTTCTATACCTTCTTCACTAGGGATCATTCCACTCTCTTCGAGTATGCTCCCTCCAAGTCCCAGGGTGCTTTCCTTTGATTGGAATGATTTTGTAGAGCCTCGACTTCCTTCTTATACAACTTTCTAGATAAGGGAAATTCGTCAATATATTGTAGATAAGGTAACGTCTACAAGTATTTTATCCTCCTAGACTTGGAAAGATTTGGGTTTTCCCAAGCTTATGTCAGCTCTTTGTAATTTACTAACCTTTCACCGAAGTCCTACACGGGAGCCTTGGCCTCCCCCATTGCATGCTTCTTAGAAAAACATACACGAGTCTGATTTAAGATCTTTTCTGACTCATATAAAAAAGCGAAAATAGTTCCGAGTGATTTTTCCCTTTCACACTCGTTAAATTGGACTTGAAAGGTTGTGAGTCTTATTTAAGCTCTTTTCCAACTCAGTTTTATAAAGAGAAAAAATTGTTGAGTGAACTTGTCTCTTTCAGACTCGTAAATTGGATTTGAAAGGGTGTCTATTTGGCACAAGTTTATCCCTTTTTCACACCAAATAGACTAAAGATCATAAAAAAGGACATTTTTTGGCGTTAAGTTGTAATTGCATCTCATGCCCTTGCTTGCAGTATTGAACCTATAGGCGGTTCTCTCTTTGCGTTATAAACCATCTACCTCAAAAAATTTTGCATCCTCAACCAAGCAGAGGCTCATTTATATCCTTCGCAAATTGACACCCTATACCCAGGAGGGAACATTCCCCCAAGTTTCCATCTCCCGCATGCATCTCCTTGCATTGAACATAGGTATGTTCCACTGTTGGAACTATTTTTTCTTACTTGTGACACTCATTTCTTCCTCTATATCATAGCATTCATTTGTCTATGAAAAAAAAAAAATGGGCCAGAAGGGAATATTATCTTATATTGATAGCAGTCGTGTCACCTTTGAACATAGCACAAAGTTATTGAGTCCATTTGTCATCAAAATTTTGGGTTTAGCATGGCCTTAGGAAACTGAGCTCATTATAGAGAGTTTTCTAGTCTACCGACTGGTTACTCTTCTAGTCCCTATGGAGAATTTCATTGATGCCTCCTACATCTCATGGTTCCATCATTGAGTCTATGATACTAGAGTCTTTCATATGTCGCATGCTCTTGTTCAAAGGAATTCTATCAATTTGTGTCGTCTATTCCTCAGAACTCTTGACTTTGCATTTCGACCATACCCTCAGTTTGTCTGAGTCACATGCTATTGTAGTCCTATCATGCACCTTGGCCCTAATTTCATCATTGGTAGGTAACCTTGAACCCAGTAGTCGACATTCCATCATTGGTCATTGACTGGGTACTTTCCCTTGTGTTCGACGAAAATACATCTATTCAACATTGGGATTCATGCAGTGTCTTGGACTCCATTAGCCTTATTGGTGGTTTCATTGCCTTTTTCAACATTTTTCCTCATTGGCTGCTATTCATAGGGTATTTTTCGTGTACCGCTTGCACTTGGCACACACGAAAGATGCATAGGGTCATTGGTTTGTGAACATGTTCTTCGTCTGATTTCCTCCAAATCATGAATCTCCTACTTTGTACCTTGTGTTGAATGATGAGAGATTCCTTAATGCTCTCCTTTCTAGTGGTCCCTTTCCATCGACTTCAGCTCATCTATTCTGGAAATGAGACCTAGAGTCTTATGAGTACCTTGAGGCTTGCAGTCATTAGTGGCAGGTTATCTCACCATCGACAGTTGGGAATACATCAATGCATCCTCATCGATGGATTCTTCAGGTGTTCGACCCTGAATCCTTTATTCACACTTGTAAGAATGTAGTCGGTGCCTTGATACCTACTTTCATTATCGATAGGTTGTCTCATGTTTGTTAAAGGTATACCTCAATGAACGGTAATCAAACAATGTCTCATTGTGTTCAACCTCAACTCCTTTATTCACATGATGTACACTTGCACCTTTGGCGGATTGTGTAGAAGACTTGAAGAAATCAGTATGTGGCCACATCTTTCCTAATTTGTTACTTCCTTTTCATTGAACTAGTACCTATATGACTTCAATGATCATGGGAGATCAGATTGTACTCCATTGTATACAAATATCTTCAGATTAGTTTTCAGACTAGTTCTACTGGGCCTCATTCATGACTATGACAACCTTTGGCATGTAACTACATTTTTATTTTCCTATTCATGGCCATAGACAGTTGTTTGGTATATTTTCACATGGATATGCAGTGTAATTCAAATTGGCAGCCATGTATGCAAAGTCAGTGCATAATGTAATGAACAACTTGTTCTTCCAGCTGGTTCCCCATCACTGCAATTTTGGGTTGTTTATAATGTATTTCGGCCATCGCAAATACTCCTCTGACCTCACACATTAGGGGGAATCTGTTATAGAAAGATTTTCCTCACCCTATGAAATCTTGCATAGAGGGCCTTTTTCAATTTCCCTATGCTGACTTGTCATCCCTTTTTGCAAATCCCAGAGCTAAAAATACACTTTTTTCCACATGTACGCACCTTGCCTACTATACAACATGCATATACGCAGGCTGCACCACTACAACCCACGTACATCGATATTTGTGCCCAAAAATGAAAAATGATGTCAGGTTTCCATGTCAGGACATGAGATCTATGATCCTTGGCCTTCCATATACTAGAAACGTTCCGACTCGACCCTTCAGTTCCATTTAAAGGATATAAATGGGCCAATTCTGAGCTATGGAAAAGAGGAGAAAGAATTCAAATATGAGAGAAAAGTTACTCTGGAGAAATTATTTACTTCATATTGAGTCTACATCCATTTGTCCTTTAAGTCTGAACACAGTGTCAAGTCCCCAAGCTCTTCCCTTATTGATTGAGAACTTCATTGTCTCTATTATTTGAGCTTGACTTTGGTGGAGTATTGAAGTGGTGGAGGCCTAGGTGGAAGGAACTTAGTTTCTCAGTTCCAAACTGTGTCAACACATAAGTTTGTAATATTTTCACTTCTATTGATCATATATTAATAGAAATACTCTTTTCCTGTCCAATTGATATCTTGGAAATATTTGAATTATCATTCCATGGGCGTATTTTTCATGTTTATTAATGGATTATTCTATTGAATGTGCTAACATCATATATTGTCACCATATGCTTTCTTTTCTTGGTTGTTGAGGACTAGTTGCAGGTATATTGCTTTGGGTCAAGTGCTCAATGGTGGACTTCATCGAACGTCTGTACGATGTAGGCCTTTTATCTTGTCTTGCTAGAATATTTGTTTATATAGCATACTTGAGAATAGAGTTGATTTTTGCAGTCATTTCCGTCTGTTGTGGTTTACCCTATCCATAGAGATATTTTCCTCGTAACAACTGGAAGAAAATCAAGAAGAACTTGCACTACAAGTAAAGAAACAAGAATCTGTGATTGGGAGTAAAGATGTGTTGACATACGAAGATTATGAGGCCACTATTGCAGACTTGACATAGAAAAATCAAAGACTTGTGATACAAAATTCCAAATTACAAACTAAAGTCCAGATGTTGAAACATAAAGCAAAGGGAACTCTACGAATTCTAAAACAAAATCTCTAAGGTTGCAACAATTTTTATTGTTTTTGTAATTATTTTGCAGGAAAGGTCCAAGGGATAGTCTTCTGCTCAACAATGAAAATTTTACCAAGGCCATGTCAGTACACAGTGGATAATTTTTATTCAGAAGTGACAAATTTTGGAACCCTTCTCCTGATAAGATGATAAATTTTGTTTGAGAAGTTGAAGGACTTCTTTTCTTTTTCCAACATATACAAGTTCAAGGATTAGGTTTTCCAGCACATCTACTTGGAGCAGTTACTACAGATTTGAATTTTCAGGTCAAAGGATATATTTTAAAATCATAACCTAGCCTTAAGATTATGTCTTTTTCCTAAAGTCTAAGATTTTTTTTTTGATGTAATAAATGTAATGGAATGCAATTCCTATCTATTAGCCAGATATCAAGACTAAATCAAAACTATATCTAGATTTTAGGATCTAGGGAAACCAACTCTGTGTATAAAGAGGAAATTTATTTATAGAGTTAGGGGTTCGATTTTGGTGGTGTTATAGGACATGTTCACCTGAATTGCATACCAGTATTATGATACATTTTACACTCAATGGAAAAAGCATTATGATGGTCAAATTATCTAATTCTTGTGTTAAATTTCTTCTTTCTTACTTGAAATGAATTTGAATTTCTTGTGAAGCATTTGATTTATTCTGTTCATGTTGAATACCAATAAATATATTTTTTTTTCTCAATTGTTACAGAATTTGTGTTTGAGTATTTATTTCTTATTTCTAAATGATATTTGGGAATCAATATTATTCTATGTAAGTGAACAGATTGTAATCTTGCATTTTCTTTTTATTCAGTTTAAATATCCTTGTCCAGATGATCATAGTGATTTTCATTGACTAAGTGAATGTGGTGGAAACTTGACTTTGTAACCAGAATCTTATGTTGCCTTATTCATCCACTTATTGACCCATAAAACAACCTATAAACACCAAAAGACCTACAAACATAAACCATTGCAATAACTGAGGTTCCTTAGCTTTCCCTTAGTATTCAAGGACAAATTAGGGACTAAAATATTTTGGAATCATTGTCAGGGAACAGAGGAATGAAGATATATTTCCCTGGGAAGAACAACATTTAGAAGGACTAGCTCTTGATGATGGATAAGAGTTAGACACTGAAATAGACTACATATTTTTCACCTGGCGACTCCATTGCATAAGTTCTGCCTCCTAAAAGAGAAGTGAAGGGACCCAAATATGATCCTACCAAAGATTTTATATTCAAGAAAGAAAGTGACCATAGTGTTGGCAGCCAATTCAATTTTTTCTATTTCCCTATAAGCTGCCTACACCTATGTCTTCTGAACTTCAAATTGTCGTCGCATTTTGCAAATAGACAATATTTTCATTTCTTGCGACACTTGCAAAACTGGTTTCCATTTAGTTTTCACG
>ML780110.1:659578-671900 GCA_009831015.1 Picea engelmannii
TTTATAAAAAATCAACAAAAACATATCTCGCTGTCTTAGGGAAGGAATCAAATGAGTTTTACAGGTTTTATTCAAATCTGCAAGTTGTAGATAATGTATATTTGTGAATAAGTTGTAATTCAATTAGTAGTTAGACAACTAATTATTAGAGTTAGTGTAATAGTAATTAGTAGTTCGTATATAGAATGGTTAGAGTAGTTTATATTTAGTTTTATTTTAATTTATTTAGTAGTTTGTTTTAATTAGATTAGTGTATTAGTTTGTTTTTATTTATTGTTTTAGTTAGTTTAATTTGTTTTATTTGTTTTAGTTAGATTAGTTAGTTTAGATTAGTTTTCTCTTTGGTTTTCTTAGGACTTTAGAGCGGCCAACGGAGTCGTTAAACCCGTCAGGGTGGTTCATTCCAAACGGCTTGGGTTATTAGACAACCCCGGACCGGTTCCACTCTCTCAGTTGACGGACGGTCAATTTCACCCGTCAACACATAGCCAACCCAGATCCTAAGCCAACTCCAGCAGTATCTAATCCTCAAAATTTATTGAGGAAATCAAAAGACACTCAAGGGAAGTATTCATATTCTAAAGGTAAGTCCTCATCTGAAGAGATCACTTTTGCTCCTAAAAAATCCATTGTCATTCCTGAAAAAGAGTTTGTTCCCATTGTTGAAGAAAATCCCATTATTTCATAGAAATTTGAAGAAAAATTTAAACTTCAAAATTTTTCCATAGAAGAACAGGTAGCCCTTCAATTAGGAGAATAGATAATTGAGGAATGGAACCCCTTATCTTATCTCATTAAAAAAAAATTGATGAAGAATTAACTTTTCTAGGAAGTCCTATTAAATATTTTACTGAGTATACTAAGGAGGAAATATATCAGATTTTATCAACATCATTTCCTCAACCAAGCACTTTTGAAAGAAGTGAACCTGAAATTCAAGTTTTCAATAATATTTTGGCCACTGAAGGATTTTTAGAGCCCCAAAAGACCCATTCTTAGCCTTCATCACCTCCTAAGGTTCATACTCCACCTTCACCTCATACTTCACAGCCATCCTCTCCTCATAAATCTCCTACTCCAGGTGTTCACACCATGGATTTTGATAGAATGGATGTTATCATAGTTGCTAGATATGCACCTCCAGTGTTGCCTTAGGTTTTATATGCCTTCTCAATTGGATATTAAATGACATATCTACCTAGATTTAATGGAGAAGAAGATTTCACTGCTGAAGAACATTTGACATCTTTTTATAGCTTTGCAGACTAATTTAATGTTGAACACACAGATGTTTGGATGAGACGTTTTG
Source organism: Picea engelmannii (assembly GCA_009831015.1). Taxonomy (NCBI): domain Eukaryota; kingdom Viridiplantae; phylum Streptophyta; class Pinopsida; order Pinales; family Pinaceae; genus Picea; species Picea engelmannii. The sequence goes on from ML780110.1 coordinate 660,888, forward strand.
TATAGAGTTTCGATGGGGAGGTAAGGAAGTGGTTTAGAGGTCTCCCTGCAAATTCTGTTGCATACATTTTTTCTTTAGATGAATCCTTTCTGAAACAGTGGGGAGACAAACAAGACTACTTGTACTATATTACTAAATTTGGGGCTTTAAAAAGAAAGAATGGTGAATCTATTTAAGATTTTACCAAAAGATTTAATAAAATGTATAGTAAAATTCCTGATGAAATCAAACCTACAGAAACTTTTGCAAAAATTACTTTTGCTAATGCCTTTGATGTTGAATTTTCTCTTTTGTTAAGAGAAAGAAGATATACTGTGTTGAGTTTGATGCAGGAGGAAGCTATTGACACTAGTACATATGGGCGGATTATTCCACGAAATTTTTCCACATTTCAATTATTTTCATTTTTATTTTAAATTGAGCGGGGTTTTCGTCTTTATTTCCACAAAAGTTCGTTTCTATAGCGGCGATTAGTGCAAACCCTAAAAAACATCTGTCAACACACATGGCTTGCAATGACTAGTTGACTTTTACGGGTCAACTCAGGCATTTTTCGTTGCTATATCGACGATAGTCAATCTATATATAGCTGCCTTTAAAAGACTTTGTGACACATTTTCTATAGTTGCGACACTATTCGTGGCTTTTGTTTGAGTTGTTTATTTTTTCCATCACCCACTAGTTGAACAAATCTAATTCTCGATCTACATAGCTCGGATTTTGAACTTGCAAGGTTAGTATGTTTTTTTATTTATGTACTCATTTAACTTGTAAATTTTTGTTCAAATGGAATTTCACGTAGCTTGTTTTTTCCTTGATAATATATTATATGTGCAGTACCATATTTCAAAATATTTGTGTCATTGGTTTTTGGATCTAGTTAGTATATTCTATGGAAATTCATGTGAAATGTTAAGAAAAGTATTTTCAGAAGAAGTATTTTAAGAAGAGGGAAAATTACTCCATCAATACGTCAATTCAAACATTAAAAATGGATGCCATTATATCCAATCTAGATTAATTTCATGAGCCTACAATTCCTTATGTAAATTTAATCCTTATTACAAAAGCACCAACTCATAACAACTTTATCGGTTGGACTAATGTTTGAAATAGAAAGTGGAAAAAAAATCCTCTTAGGTCTAATCCTATCCCTTAGCGACCTTGTTAGCTCTCTAACTTTTGTGTTTCTATGATGTTGTTCCTATATATATTAATGTCATATTTTTATTCTAGTATTAGTTTAGGTTAGTCATATAACATTGTATTCTTATGTGATGTTTTTTCTCTCAATTTTTTATAATCACAGACAATTCTAGATGTAGTGATTAACTCTAGTTTGTAGTTGATGTAACTTTTTTATACACTATTAATAAGGAGTATCTAAAATATAAAAAATTCATGATGAAATCTACTATAACATGATGAAATCTACTAGTCAGACAATGAAAAATGAAAACATGACAAAGTGTCTTAGAAAATAAAATCGTGACCACTGTATGTACCATAAAATTGTGACCATTGTATGTATATGCAAATCAACACATCATAATTTAAACCAACCAAACCCAATTGTGGATGACAAGTGGATGAAATTCTTTTTTTAGTGGCAAATTTCAAATATTGACATTTTCTCTACAAAACAACTTAGAGGCTAGTGTATGGTGTTGAGTGATCCAAGTTTGAGAAATTTTGACCACTTTCGTTAAATGGTGTGTAATTATTTTCCATGGTGATTTCAATACACACTACTCTAAAGTACAAATTCATGCATATCGATATTAATAGTTAATCAATAATAAATAAAAAAAGGCATGTCAAAATGTCTTAGAAGAAATAATTGTGAGGATTGTAGGTCACTGTAAATAAACATATCATAATCGAAAGGAGTAGCTAAAATATAAAAAATTGACAACTTACTGTTTGGTATGGTGTAGGTAAGACAATTACTTGTTAGTACAAAGATCTGTCACTGTGAATGAAAGTGACAGGAAGCTTGCTCAGTTAAGAGCGACATTAGAGGCGAGGGGCGATGGAAAATGTTATTTCCCTTTATATGATTGCAGGGGATTGCAAAGAAAATGAGTTTTAAAAACAACAACTGAAAGACATTGTAGGGAGAAGGGGCATGTAAAAGGGGGTTATGAATATAGTCCCTTGGTAAGAGGATTCAATATTTAATTTTTTCTCTGTAATAGTCATCATGTCATGAATTTTAGTAATATTTCTTATCCAGATTTTTATATTTTCTATACACACTAACTTTTATATGTTGTTTTTAAATATATAGACGATGCCCACAAAATGTTGACCTCCAACGAGTTATTTTCCAAGTACTAGCAAAAATACTCCTTTACAGGGTGATGAAATTTGAGATCAGAATATTGAAGCTATTGATCAAGTTATTAATGATGATATGGATGGAGATAATGTTACTGATTCAAATCAGGAAGATGAGATACATAGATTTATCCAAGACACATTTGCTCCAATGGATGAGGACAACCAGGATGATAGTCATGATGTTGATCCTATACTTGAGAAGTCACGTCAACCTCTTTATGAAGGCTCAACAAAAAATCTTCTATCTTCTATATTGTTGTTAGTGAACTTGAAGGTTTTGAATGGTTTATCAAACACATGCCTCACAAAGATACTAAAGTATTTAATTTGTTAATTATTTATGCCTGCATGTTCACAAATACTTAAAAGGTTCAACTTTTTCTTATATTACTATTGTTTTCTAATTTGTAAATTAGTATGGATGCGATATTGATGATTAATATTGTTTACATTGACTTATTGTTTTGAATTTTGTAGATTGTTAGGTGAATTTCTATTACCGACGTCAAATATTTTTCCACGCACATATCGAGAAATATCTGTGATTATGAGAGAACCTGGAATGGAGTATCAGGTTATTGATGCATGTCCTAATGATCATATCATATGCTATGGACAATATGCATTCCCACAATGTCAAACTAGCAGATATCAAACCGATAAAGTGTCAAAAAAGGTGTCTCGCAAAGTTCTTTGTTATATTCCGATAATTCCACGTTTCCAGCGGTTGTTCAAGTGCCAAAGTATCGCACAGTTTATGTATCTCCTTGCAAAGAACATAAGTCGAGACGATGTTCTTCAAATTCCTTTAGATGGTTCTGCATTGAAGTACATCGAACAAAAGTGGCTAATTTTTAAAGAAGAACCTCGTAATGTTAGACTTTCGTTGGCAGCTGATAGTGTCAATCCATTTGGATAGATTCGTTCTACGTACTCAGTGTGGCCTGCTTTTGTTATAAACAATAACCTTCCTCCTTGGATGTCGATCAAGAGAGAGCACACAATGTTGGAAATGATTGTTCCTAGTATTTAATTATCTTTTATTTTCTTTAAAGTATGACAAAATATTTCATTTCTTTGTTTTGTGCATGGTAATTATTTCTTTTATATATAACGACATCTAGATAAGTATAATTAATCATGAATTATGTTGAACCAATTAGGTAAGTACCAGGTTAAATATAAGAACATATATATTGAACCTCTTGTCGATGAGTTGTTGAAGTTATGGGTTGGCGTCACTATGTATGACATCTCTAGACCAATAGGGAAAAAAACGATTTCAATTCCATGGAATACTATCATGGACAATTCATGATGCTCTCGGGTTAACACATTTTTGTGGTATATTGTTACTTTCTTTTGTGATTTAATATTATATATATTTATTGAAAATATCATGCATTATTTTAAATTGTAACTCTAATTCGCTACATTAATTCATATATCTTGTAGGTCTTCAAACAAAGGGTAAATTTGCATGCCCAGTTTGTGGTACCGGGATAAACTATCGTCGTTCAAGGAGTTTAGGAAAGGAAGTGTTTGATGAGTATAGGCACTTTCTGCCTAAGAACCATAGTTATCGAACTACAGGAAAAGAAAAATTCAATGGTAAATAAGAGAATGGAAAAAAACCACGAAGAATGACACCTCGCCTATGTAAGTTGGAATATATTAGAAATCGTCAAGGTATGCAAATTATTTATGTATGACATATTATATAAATCTTTGGTTAATTTCATTAGTATTAATTTCATTTTGTTTGATTAATTAGTGTTAATTTCAATTTTTTTATGTTACATGAATGTCGTTAAGGCACGAATGGGCTTCCACGAGGAATGAAAAGTTACCCGATACAATTCAGTAGATTGCCATACTATGAGCACCTACAAATATTTCATTTGTTTGATACAATTCATATCGGGAAGAACACAACAAAATTGTTATGGTGAATATTAGATGGAAGGACTGACAAAGAGAGAATTGGAAAGATTTTTTGTTACATCCAGGAAGCTAATCATGCATTGCAAAGTGTTATTATTAATTCTAATGGTGATGGTCATGAAAATAATACTAGTCTTCCTTGGTTCTTGACAGAGAAACAGAGCAATATTGTAAAAGAGGTCATTCGAAAAATTAGGTTTCCGACAGGGTTTTCGTCAAACATACAAAATATCTTAACAAAAAAGGTGATTTTGGTGGGGTTAAAACACATGACTGACATACATTCATTAAGGTAATTAGTAGGTTATAATATATTTCCTTATTGGTATGCATTTTTTGGAAACAAATAATAATTTATTTATTTTTGTTACAGTATGTTCTACCTTTATCTCTCCTAGATGACTTTGACAACAATATAAAACAAATTATTTATGTACTTGGCAAATACATGAGGTAAGTAATGTTTTATAAGGAAAATATAATTCTTGTGTGATTTGTAGCGGAACTTATTGACATATTATGTTTTATTTGCAAATTTATGTATGCTTTGATATTATTTTATTGCATCGACATTTGTAGGTGGCTATCATCAAAATAAATCCATAAAGAAGATATAAGGTATTGGAAGAGAGAAATTCCCCGACTAATGTGTCAAATGCAACAGTATCTACCTCCATCATTTTTCAATGCACAAGAACACTACCTCATACACCAAGTTGAGGAGATTGAATTATGTGGACCAGTGCACACAAGGTCGATGTAGATGGTGGAGAGGCAGTTGAAGTCATTGAAGGTTTTTGTTAGACAAAGAGAACATACGGAGGGTTCTATGGTTGAGGGATATATGGTATATCAATGCATGGTGTATATTAGTCAATATCTACCTAAATTAGCATAAAATATGAATGTGCCTCTCATTTGGCATCTCTACTCCATCAACAAATTTGAAGGGCAGTTACTTTTGGGGAAAGGTAAAATGAGGACTGTGAAAGGTAATTATTAGATGTTGACATAGATTTAATATATTACACATTTATTTTTCCAAGTTTATTTTATCATATTGATTTTTTATATTTTTTATTCCTGCATATTGAACTATAGTAAATTATTCCTTTATTAACAATAGCTCATTAATGATATTAAATTGTTATTTTATCATATAGTTGCTCGAGAGTGGGATGCTTTCAATTTATACATTGTAAACAACCTTGATTGGATGGAGCATTGGATAGAATATACAGAAGAATACTTCGGTAGGTTATCATGGGAAGGGGTGAGTAAGATGATTAAAATATTGCATCATCATCCAGATCAATTTCCTGATCTTAAGTCAACTAGGGAAGTTGATTTAGCCTTTGGTTTAAAATATAAACATGAAAGTAAATGTTTTACCCACATTTTCCTAGTTATTTCCCAATTTTTCAATGTATTTGGTCTGTTTAATTTTTGAAATATATATTTACTAAGTCCTATATGAGGTTTATTAATTGGCAATGTATTTTTTACTTGTTGTCCATGTTGCAGTTGAAACATCACAAGGCTATGTGGTGTAATGGTCGTAAATTCATATCAAAATGTTGGATGATAATATGAAAACATCATATTGTGGGATAACTGCAATGTTTAAGGTCACTAACATTTCCTCTAGAAGTGACATAAATCTGGAAGAAACCGAGAATGGGTACTATGGGAATTTGGAAGATATAATTGAGTGTGATTTTAATTCCTTTAAAATAGTTTTGTTTGAGGTTAAATGGTACAGGCTACAGATGCATGAATGTGATCCTGAAAGAACTTTTTTTGAGCATGATAATGGATTTACCATGGTTAATACAAGGGCATTTGAACCGGGTATAGAGCCTTATGTCCTTCCAAGTCAATGTCAACAAGTATTTTACTTAGAGGTACCTGGTAAAGAAGGTTGATCATATGTTGTTAGATATGATCCAAGACGAAGAACAATAAAGTACAATCATGTAGCTGAGGATGAAGATAATAACGAGGAAGAAGATCATGATTATGTAGATCAGGAGCAGGTGGTTGTAGTCGATGTGTCAGATGAAGAATTTGAAGAAGTTGATCATCCAAATGTAGGACATGGCGATCTCATTGACGCTATCGATAACTATATTAGCGAAAATGATGTTGATGATGATGTTGATATGAATGAGCCTTTCACCAATATTAATTTTGAACCAGATCCTGATACATATGTTGAGATGGATGATGAAGAAGATGATTGATATTTAATTGTTGAAAAGAAGAGGTATGTGTTTATATATTTTATATGATCTTTATATGTTTTTATTTTGTACAATATAGTATATGATACATGTTATTTATAATTTCAAATTAGGTACTATGGGGAAATTGAGAGTGATGTGAGGGGGGGGGCATAATTAAAGATTCCACCTTCACGTGGTTTCCCATGTTTAGTAGAGAATGAACTATTCTCGAAACCAAGAGGAGATCTGCAAGACTGCGCCTAATCATACCAATGATGTAGGTATGTCATCCCATGGGTTTACATTTTTATGTTTATATTTCTATATAAGCCAATGAATGACAACCATAATTTAAATTTTTGTCGTTTTTGAATAAAATATGATCAATCCCAATATTTTTTCAAAGCAACACGTTGTTCTTTTGGCATTAATTCGACAATATAAGCCATTGTTTTGGTAATGGCCGACGTGGATTCCAAGTTCTTAGGTTTCATTGAAAAATATAAAAAAGCACCATTTATGAGGATTTTCAATGCAAATTCGTGGAAATTGCAGAGTGTAATTGCAGAAATCCGATTTAGGAATTTCAAAAAAATCTCATACCAATGATGTAGGTATGTCATCCCAATGATTTCATGCGAAAAATAAATATCTGTCATATTTCCGTCTAAAATTCTTCGATATGCCTCTCCTTTTTGCGAGATTTCCGTCTAAATTTGAAACGATATCTACATCGAAAATTGTTGGTTTTGATTTGTGTTGTAAAAACATGCCTCTCATTTTTTCTATATTCAACTACACTTATTTTGACTTGAATTTGTAGTTTTTAATTTGTGTTATTAAAATCTTTTATTCAAATTTTACAAGGAAATTGTACTAGGACTAGACACAGGCAACAGTGACCTGTGAATGGGGCCAACGTTGAAATTTTTTCAAACTATTTCTGTATGCACTGAAATTTGACATGGATAGACTATTCACATGCCTTAACGATATGGGAGGGTTTTTGGACTCAAATTTGATTCACACACCCACTTTCTTCCATCATCAATTCATCATGTAAACCATAAACCCTAATTTTCTTTCAAAGTACACAAAGTCGTTGACGCAAGTTTTAAGTTTTCATCAGTATTTAGTGAAGTCATCGATTTGTTGGGTTTTATTGTTCCCAATGAATGGATGTGTTGTTTTTTACATGGAATGGGACAACACATGTACCTTCTTAATTTTATTCCTTCACTTGATGTGGGTCTGGTCATTCCTAGCCTTGAATTGAAAGATACCCCTAGTCTTAGTCATATATCTTCATGAAACTTGACAACAAATGATTAGATCACAAGGTTGGAGGCATATGGGCATTGGGATGAGGATTTATAACCCTACAGTAACAAGAGGCATTAATTGGAATTTGACTAGATTGAAAGGTGCATGTAATTGAAAATACTAACAACCCAAAACTAAAAGGGATCAATACACAATCTGTCAATGAGAGGTGATTTGGTGGTGTGTAGGAAGAGGCCTAGCACCTTCAAAATTATCATTCTCCTCCAACTATCCACATATATGTATAATTCTAAATCTGCATCCCTCCTTGAGTCCAATGACCCCATGATTCTAGTGTGGCCATGCTTGATGTGGAAGTTTACACATTTCAAATTATGGGATCATACATAAGATAATGTATCACCTTTAGTGGATCATACATATATATGGGGAAAATACAACTAGAAGAAGATGATTCATTTGTTAACTCAATATGTAATCAGTTACAGATGCTTCATTTGTTAACTTGAATCTTCTCTTCTTAATATTAGGATCTACTTTCCATTATCAAACTACAAACAAATCAATTTATAATCTTTAGAGGATAGAACCACACTCCCCTCATAATTTATAAGATACGTTGCATAGGTCTCAATTTTACAAGGAGTCTTTGAGGAAAATCAAGCTCAAATAGATCGGGCTAAGATTAAATCCTCCTCTCCCACTACATCCCACACCTCTAGGAAATTTGGATGAGGAAAAGGAGAAGAAAGATTTGAAAGAAAATAGACAAAAATGTAGGGTTATACCATGTCAAATGTGTCATTACTCATTTTGTTTCCTATGACCTTAGGGATGCTTGCAAGGAAAAAAAATAACGTGACAAAAAAAGAGGCAGGGTAAATGACATAATGCACATGAGACATTTTTTATTCTATAATATATATCTCTCTGCACCCCCGTTCTCTATCTCTCAGGCATAGAATTAGAAAATTGGGTAGGAAAACCAACATCGAGTGGTTTCTTATCATTTATTTCAAACTCCTTATAACTCTTAATTCATATTTCTTACAATCCTTAAAATTAGACACTCTAACATATAACTCTAACATGTAACATATTTTTAATGTTTAAACTGTATCCACTACAACCCCCAATCCCCAAACCCGTCATCCTTATCACCATTGATCCTTATAACATAGAATGCATGCCATGTAGCCCACATATAACCCATATTATTGAAATATTGTAGTCCATATAAACCCAAAAAACTAACCCCTTAAACCCCCAATTTCTAACATATATCAGTGCCTAACGCTTACAACTGTTAACCCCTAACCCTTATCAACACCAATACATATAACCCTTAACCTAAATCTCTTATAACCCTTAAACCCAAATCCTATAACATACAACACCAAATGAGGAACCCGCATATCCTCCTTAAACCTAACCCTAATGCTAATCCCGTAACCCCTACTAATCCCTAGGATTCAAAGGGTGTTGGTTTGGATTCTTCTATGGGTGTTAAAATAAATACTTGAGATTTTCCATTTTTTATATGACCCATCCACACCCTGATGGTAGGAAAAAGGTGTCCATAATGTTTTTGAAATCTTTGGATTCTTTATAAGTGGTGGCTCCTTAAAGCATAGTGTAGTCAATGAGTTGTATATGTGGGAGGGGATCACTATGAGGGGAGATATTCGATCCTTTAAGTGAGCCTCAATTAGTGGCTACTTTTAAGCAAGGTCCAATACCTTCAGCTATGAGGATGAATAGGAAGGGTTAAATAGGATCGCCTTGGGAATGTTTCTTGAGGGGTAGAAGGGGGTAGAGGGGACTATGTTGTAGAGGATATAAAATAAGGCAAATGACATTAGGTTTTTGATCTAGTTGATCCAAGCACCTAAGAAGCCAAATTATTTAAGCATTTTAATCACAAATTTCCAATTTAATCTATCAAAATATTTAGACATGTTGATCTTAGGAATCATATATGGTTTGTTATTGGTTTTAAGGGTGTGAGTGATCTTATGTTCCATTATGATTTCATATAGAATTTTCCTACTTTCGGTTATCCTCCTTGCACTTAGGAGATGATCATGTTCATGATGGAATTCAATTAGTTGGAAAATAACTTGGTGATGATCTTATAGATGATGTTGCATAGAGAGACGAGCCTTAATTTGTATGCAAAGGTTGCCTCACTTTCTTTGAGGACAAGTGTTATAAAAGTGGCATTAAGATATTTGAGGACTCATCCATATATTCTTGAGTCTTCCACCATTTTACAAACCTCTTTATCTATTGTGTGTTAGAAAGCATGAAAGATTTCGGTTGCAAAGTTGTATGGACCTTGTACTTTACCTCCAACCATGTATTTAACAACTCTAAGTTCCACTTATAATGGTGATATCTTCTTCATGAGGAAAGAATTATGCTCCTCAAAGATCATACTAGGTATATGTTGGTGGTATAGTTAGTGGATGCATTTTTCCTCAACAAGATCAATGAGAAGGTCACTAAAGTAGTTCATGAGCTCTTTCTCTATATTTGTGTGGTTGTCTACTATGTTTCGTTGCGCATCTATTAGGAAGAAAATTTTATTCTGGTTCCACCTATTCATGGTGGTGTGATGGAAGAATTTACGTTTGGTTTCAATAAACTTTATTTTTTACCAAAAAATTTACATTTTAGTTCCTTGAATGTTTCCTCCCTCATTCCACCAGTTGACAATTCTTGCTTGCAATTTGGGGTGTGAAAACCATAATTGCTCAAATTTGGATGCTATTTATTTTGGTGTTCCTTTGTTATCCCATTGCAGCGAGATGGGCCAATGTTCTGACCAACTTGCACCTTGTAAGACTTCCCCTATATCCCCAAAACCCTTACTACATATTTTTTTCAAAGAATTGAAACCTGTCCAATCAGAGATCAATCTAGCTTGAGCCTCCCCTTTTATTATTCTAGGTAAAATGGACATTGGTTGTGGAAATTCCCATTAGTATTAAGTATTCAATAATATGTTTAAAGTATAGCTTGTTCTCTTCTAGCCTTCTATTGCCTTCTTTTTAGCACTAAGGGATGTTATTAGGTTGAAATCACCTCTTATTATCCATTGATCTCCAACAAAAGTATCCCCTATGGATTTGAAGGATTCAATGAAGGTTCTCTTATGAAGTGGGATAGGTGGCCCATATATATTTGTTATCCTCATGTTCCCTGAAGCCTATTT
>ML780110.1:682866-701430 GCA_009831015.1 Picea engelmannii
ATATAATATTAATTAAATATAAATTAATTATATAAAATGTATGAATTAAAAAAATAAAAAATAAAAATTCAAACAAACAAAACATTCCACACTTTCACCTTACTCATTCACAAATTGAACTTTCACTCACACTCAATACACTCATGTGCGACAAAGGGATAATTCGTAGAGAAGAGGGAAAATTCACAAAGAAGAGGGGAAATTCGCAGAGAAGAGGGGAAATCAACAGGAGATAAAGTCGATAAGAGCTAGGGCAAGAGGAGGAGGAGGCCAAGAACACATCATATAGAGAAGGAGGCCAAGCATTCATGAATTCATACCACTCACAATCACACTCACGCAACAGAGAATTAGAGGGAAAATTCACGTGATAGAGAAGAGGGGAAATGGGAAGGAGATAAAGCTAAGAAGAGATAGGGAAAGATGAGGAGGAGGAGGCCAAGCATAGAGACAGAGAAGGAGTCCAAGCAAAGAGATAGAGACAAATATAGAGAAGGAGGCCACCAAGCATTCCACCATCAAAATTGGTAATTCCGTGGGCTTTGTTCCCAAACCCAAATCTAAATATTATTTGTGCATCACTGTGTTTGTGACTATAGTATTGACTCCCAATACATAGTTTTAGAAATGCTAGTTTGAAAACAATTTAATGTAGATTGAAATGCTGGTTAGAAATTTACATTTGAGCTTAGCTCCCCTTGGAATATTGTCACAATAAGTATGTGCAAATTCCTCCCTTGGCATATTCATTGTTTTGGGTTTGAGTTTAGCACTCTTGGGGTTTCGGTTTCCATGTTGTTGTAGGGTTTAGGGCTGTTACTTTTGGCTAATATGTTCTTTAAAAATGCTGAAATTATTGAAAATTAAAATACCAAAAAAACTCTAAATAAACAACATAAATAATTCCTAAACAAATAAAACAACAAAAAAATCCTACCTCTAATCTTGAAAACCCTAACAACAACTAATAAATGAGTGTTAGAGCATGTAGTTTTGCATCTTGGGCCTATTGATATGAAACCCTAGTTGTGGCACACTGAAACCCTTGCAATATTCTATTGTTTGTATGATTGAATGATGCCCAAGATGCGTTTTTGGTAACCCTAGATGTGGAAATGTGTCCTCTTGTTCACTTTAAGCATACATGTGTTGTGGGAGAGACGAAGTTGAAGAAATGGAAGGAATGAAAGACAACATGAGTGAATGGTGCCCTTTTTTGGGTTTATCACATACATGTTGGGTTAAAATTGGAGTTAACGAATTTGACTTGATCATACTTGTGATTAATTGTGAGTCATAGACTTGTTGAATACACTTTTGAAAAAACTCGTTCGATTGTCGATCTGATTCAAACTCACGAGTCAATGAGGTTGATATTTTTTCATTGGTCTTAAGGTTATAACTAGGAATTCACACATGATAAGGAAACATGAATCTTGAGAGACACAACAAGATTTCTCTCCCCCTTTTTTTAGAAGGGTAACTATCGGATCTACTTGTGAAAGTAAAGGCCCTAGAGGGGTTGTTGAATATGTCATCTAGGTATTGTATCTTCTGTAACTTCAGGGTCTGAGCTAAAGTGGCCGCACAAATTACTTGTACTTGAAGCTATTGGAAAAACAATTAGTATGATCCACTATGAGAGAAACCAGAAAACACAGAGAAGAAAATCCCAACTAAACACAAGACTTAGGAGGGACTCATAGTGGCAATATGGTTCACCGCGACCACTTCCATGACAATAATCATTTGATTTTGTAATAGGGAAACTATGAATAATACTATTAACTAGCCTATGCCTCTTGAATATTTTTACTATGTGCAACTCATGGAAAATTTAAAATGTTATACTCAGAAGAGGTTCCAAAGTAGTTCATGACTTTGCTTCCAAAAATGGAAAAATGCCAACTACATCTAAAATACTTAATTTTAGGGCCAAACAAGCAAAGTTGGTAGCACAAAAAATATATAGAATTTGATATTGTTGGCTTGAGCTTGGGTGAGTCTATAGCTTCCTATCGCAACCATCTACTCATAATATTTACACTTGTTGTCTTTTCCCCATCATCCTTTGCTTTACCTTTCTTTGTATGGAGGTGGAATTCCACCTTTGTTGACATTTATGAACTAAGACAACTCGAAGGATCTAATATTAATTTTCCTCTAGAAGCCATGTTTTGTTCCACATTCTTAGTGGTTCACTCTAGCAAGAGGAATTTTTTGTTTCACTATCTTCTATGTTGAGGTGTATTTTCTCCTTTGTTGACATTTGTGAGCTAATCCATCTCCCAGGGTCTAGTAGAAATTTGTCTCCCAGGGTCTAGCAAAGATTTACCTCCATAAGCCTCATTTTATCCCACTTTGTCAATCCTTTATTCCAAAAAATTGAATCTCTATGAATCACTTAGAACCTTTGATTGAAGAATAATTTGGTTCCAAGTTACTTACATGACTATAAATTAGAGTCTTTCAGCTCATTCTTTGTGTTGAACATCCCTCAATTCTTCTGAAAAACTTTGAATTGCGATGGATTGTCTTGCTTGACTTTCTTTTCCTAATAAGCTCCTAAATTGATTTTGGTAGAATTATGGTGGGGGTTCTTGAGAGGGGGAACAATCACAATTAAAAGAAGGAACATAGAAATGATTGAATATTTTCTGATGTAACACACCCACGACGAGGCATAAACATTTTCTCTTTTCTTAAAGGACATAATCTCCATTCATGGTTTATAATTTGGAAAGTCGGGGAACTAGTCTGACCTCCTAGTCAAGGATCTCAGATTCTGAATCCAAACAAATCTATGAGACCTTGATGGTCTCATTATATAATTAAGCACAGAACCTTTCGGCTTCTTGGTGCATGTTTAAGGGCACCCGTGACCTTCTCTTTCACTCCCCTGCGAAATCTCAGAGTATTGGGCGTTAGCTCATTTTTTCGATAATCCCCCACTTGATGTGACCTTGGTCAATGACCTTACAAGACCGTGTGATTGTGGATGTGGCCAAAGGATGTTTGAATAAAACTTATTTTCGTCCCGCAATTCTCCTCGAGCCTCCACGTGTCCTCTTTTCAAATCCAAGGTTTGAATTGCAGCCCGCCCTCAACTTTTTAACGTTCGTGCAACTCCTATCCCCGCAATGATACAGGACCATCGATATCTCAATCTTGATGGTACTTCAAAAACTAGTAGTTTATATCTGCCCCTCTCAGACCTATGGATCAAATTTGACCTCTTGCAAAATAGACAGACGTGATCTCCTTTGTGATTTTGGGTTTCAGGAGTTTCAACTCTCAAAATCCTGCTCTCTTCCGTACTTCAATATTTCGAGTTGACGATCTGTGGACACCTTCCCTCCTAATCAATGACCCTGCTTTTATTTCAGGTGGTTTAACTTTCAACTGGAACAACAGTCTTGTGGTCCTCTTCTCGATTAGCGGTCGAGATCTCCTTTTGGTTTTAGACTTCTGAGATCTCAAATCTCAAACTTCACCCTTTTTCCCAATGGATTTTATCTGAAGGCTATAATCCACTGACACATGTTCACTTGATTTGACAATCGAGGATTACTTTGGGTATTTACCTGGAGTCCACAAACTTTCTCCATGTCTCCCTTAGATCAGACGACTACGAATTACTTCGGATATTTATCCGAAGATCTCAGATTTTCACCACATCTCCCTTGGATTTGATGGATATGAATTACTTCAGATATTTATCTGGAGTTCTTAGATTTTTTCCATGTCTCCCTTGGATCTGACAACTTAGATCCACTTCGGGTGATCCAATGTTTGATATTCACTTTTAACGATCTTACGACTCAACTTCACTTTGATTGATCGGATGGTTGAGATTTACTTCAGATTTCTGGAAGTTCAGATTTTAGAATTCTCAACTCTCAATCCTTGCCTTCTCCTGAATAGACAATATCTGACGGCTCAGATTCACCTTGGTGATACAATTCTTGAGATTTACTTCAGGTGATCTGACGGCTCAGATTCACCTTGGTGGTCCAATGCTTGAGATTTACTTCGGGTGATCTGATGGCTCAGATCTGCTTCAATTGATCGGACGATTGGGATTCACTTCAGATTTCTAGGACTTCAGACTATGTGAATCTAAAATATCAATTGAGAAACTCTCGAATGGATTTCCCGAAGCTACTGATTTGATGGCTCAAATTGACTTTGGCAATGCGATGCTTGAGGTTTATTTCGTATGAACTGATGATCGACGTTTACTTCGGGTCTTTATCTAGAATCCATAGATTCACACCACCTGTCCTCTATATCTGACAATTCAGATCTACTTCAGACGATCTGACGGTTGAAGTTTACTTCAGGTCTTCACCGAAGAATCTACAGATTCACGCCACCTGTCCTCTAGACTTGAAGGTTCAGATCTACATTAGACGATCTGACGGTTGACGCTTACTTCGGGTCTTCACACGGAATACACAAATTCATGCCACCTATCCTCTAGATCTGACGGTCCAGATCTCTTCGGCTCTTTGGCACTTCGGCCCTTCGACACTTCGACGATTCGACCCTTTGGCGGCTTCGAGAGTTTCAACTCTCAATCTAAAACTCTCGAAGTGATTTCTCTAGAGTTACTTATCTACTAGCGATCAATGTCTAGGATTTACTATGAATATTTTTCCTCATCCTTGTCCACAATCCTCTGAAGTTGTGGATATTATGCCACCCATCCTCCTTGATGATAGACGGTCCCAATTTACATCAGGACTTCGGAACTTTGACAAGTCCACTCTCCCGTCGATCTGAAAATAGAAGGCTGACTTGTTATGCTATGCAAGCACCCCTACTTCATTAAAATAAACTTTACAGGACCTTGCTTCATGTGTTAAAAATATGCAATATAAACTTATGTGTTAAGTTTATTCAACTTCTTGTAAATGCTTATGTGTGAGAAAATGTTCTTTAGATGGTTAAATATGTACTTCAAATAAATACACAGCAACAATACTTGCAGCAAACAAACCATCAAAACTCAGAACAATCACAACATGATAAAGGAGTTCACCCCCCTACGGGCTACATCTCCTTGAGCCTCCATAATGGACTTGGCTCTCTGGGATTAATTAGTCAAAAGTTATTTTACAAGCTGCTGCTCAACTCCAATGGAAAAACAAACTGTACCATTGAGATCAGAACACATAAAAACCCCAAAAATGACTAATACAACTCTGAAAACGGATCATGGCTCATCCGGGCATAACCTCTTCTACATGTGGCCATAAGCTTCCATGAGCTTATCTTTGGAAAAAACACCTGTAAAAGTCCTCAAAAGCCTTTGAAACCTGTCCCAATGTGTCCAGAGCATATCGATTATCCAAAAATGATTATTCAATCACAGAAAACAAATATAGGCTCACCAAACCATGTCCTCCATCAAAGAGGGCTTGAAGTTCCCTGGAGCTTCCTGAAACTTCAATGGTGAAAACATTGCTGAAGAAGTATTCAAATGGCTATGAAAGCTACACCAATGGATCCAGCACGTCCAAAAACCCCTAGCTGGGCTTTTACGGCACCTCAATCGGCCAAACAATGAAGAAGTTAGACCTCCTCCATTTTCCTCCTTCAACTTTGCTGGAACTGGTTCGCCAAAACGCACCTCTGTGTGCATGAACCTGGAACACGCTCCAAAACGCGTGTTTAAACCCAGCACCGAGTGGTTCCGAATAACTGTGCAAACTGTAGGACGGTTAAGGCGCCTCCAGCCCCCAACCGCCTAGCTCTCGGGCATATGGCACATAAGACCTTGGGCTAAAAGAAAAAGAGCCAAACTGTTTTAAAACCGTGCCAACTGTTTGAAACCGTGTAACTCCCGTTTCGGTCCCACGCCAACATTTAACATGCGTTTACACAAAACCATGGGTCGTGGTTTCAAACCCCCCGCGCATATAAAAATACATGGTTTTTACAATGGTTATATATATGTAATAACCAAAGGTTTAAAGTTCCCAAACCCCGCGCGCATTTTTTAATATAGTTTGAATACATATATATGCAATATAATATTTCAATGTATAGCAATACGCACGCCAACAATCCGGGGCCATAAAACATACACGGTCATATGTATTACAATGTAACCATGGGTCGGGGCTTAAGCCCCGGCCCGCCCCCTTTTCAAATCAAAACAACACACAACTTTAATTACAAGTGCGTTGGAATATGAAACAAGAACCATGGTCGGAACTATTGGTTAGCGGAATGTTGTAAGGACTTT
The DNA here is from genome assembly GCA_009831015.1 of Picea engelmannii. Classification (NCBI taxonomy): domain Eukaryota; kingdom Viridiplantae; phylum Streptophyta; class Pinopsida; order Pinales; family Pinaceae; genus Picea; species Picea engelmannii. Next base: position 689,120 of record ML780110.1, read on the forward strand.
GTGTTATGGGAGGTCTGGGGGTCGAACCCCACGGCCTCCATTACTTTTACAAAGTATATATAAGCCAACCAAATGAGGGACACGTGGCGCCCAACCATTGGGCCACGTGCCCTCTTCTCATTCGCTTCTAATACGACACGTGTCAACATGTTACTGGTCCACGAACATCCAACCAAAATGCACCACATCATCAATACGCCATGTTATCATGATGGTACGGCCCTCCACGTGGCCGTACGGACTGTACGGACAGGTACAGTCAGCATCCCAAATTTTTACCTGTTTGTCTTGGCGGTCAGATCGCGATATCTCCTCCATACGGACTCCGTTTGCGAAAGTAAATATACTGCCGGAATCAGGAGAACGAGACGGACACAATGGCACCATTTTCGTCGCAATCCGAGCACTTTGAAAATTGAGCAAATTTTTGTCCCCTGGTCCAGATTTTGATCACCCGTGCACACAAGGGTTAATTATCGTGCATTTACTTCTGGATCCAATGGTTACTAGTCCTTCACGCTCATATCCAACAGATGGGATCCGTTCCTCTCCTCTGCACTTTCTTTGTTCACTGGACGTTGATCTAATGGTTCAGTCTCCTCTCCACAACTGATCTGACGACTGTTTTCGCTCCTCTTCCTGAGCTTTCGACTCCTCTAGCTTAGAGGATTTTCTAAGTATTCAAAGGCCTCATCCTTTGTTCCTCCTATGAGTCTATCTCTTGGACCTCATCTGCACTTCTAAAAAGTGTTTATCTCTTCTAAGCTTCAGGGCTTGGAATAATTCCTAATCTTGTTCCCTTTTAGCACTATCTCTTCTGAGCTTCAACTACTCGGACCTCAAAGGTGTCTGTCCCTTCTATTCCTTAAAGGGATGTCTGTGCCCTCTTGGAAAATTTCTCTCAAGCACTCCTTACTGAGTTGTAGAGTGTTCAATAACTTTGTGAGTGTCTCCTAAGTTCTCTGTAACTTTTCCTTCTGGTTTTTGGTCACTCCAACATGTGAATCTACCGAAGTGCGTACTTCGAATCTCATAGATCGGACGATCGAGAAGGATCTCAACAGATCTAGAGATCCACATGACACATTAACTTCGAGACTTTGGGACTTCGGGGATTTTTACTTACCTTTCGATGAACTCAGAGTTCTCTGAACTCACGAAGTCTAGAGGACTCAAGGGGTTAACTCCCGCACTCCTTTCCTTATCCAACGATCACAATGAACCTTGAATCTTTCTGAATAGTTTTCTCGTTCGTTTGTCATCCGAACAAAGGAGCCTTCCCTTTCGATGCTTCAATCTCGCTACTCTTCCTGAGCTTTGTTAGCTCTAAAATGATTAAGATCTTTGCGCTCTTTCTCTTGGACGTAACAATTGGAAGAATCCTTCCACGCACCCCTTACGTTCATTCCTCAACTCTAGAACTTAAGTGGTTCTCAGTCTTTGTTTTCCTCGCAGAGAGCCTGTGCATATGCTCATTATCTCTCCTAAGATTTAACAAACTCCATCCTACAAGGGACTCGGAACAACTAGGAGGGTCAACATGCATACATGAAACTATGTCCAAGGTCAACGAACTCACATTTCATGGTTCTAGCTTAATACCCTACAGGACGCAAGTATTTACAAGTATAAAACATATCCCATCCATATAATTTCCTACTTGCCTAATTATACAATCAAGCAGATACCAAAAAGGGGTACAACATAAATCATTAAGCAAACATATCTATCCCTGCAACATTCATAGGATATCTAACTTTAATTCACAGTACCATTTAAATACAGAAGATATGTGATTTACTTATCTATTACAGATGGTAGCCAACTAACTGACTGTGGGTGTTAGTCCTTCAACCAAACCATAGGCTCAGAGGAATTCATTCTTAGCACTCTGGCCACCCCCATGCCAAGCCATGATATCAACAGGGAACTCTTGTAGTTCTCAAGGACTCTTTCTCTATTTCATCTTCTGCTCGGGTTCTGTTCTCTACAAAATTTTAGAGATTTCCTTCTCTGTTATGGCCTCAGGGAGGTTTATCAAATGCTCACTCAACATCAATCTTGTGACCTTCTCTTCATTCTCTACTGGAGAGATATGCACATTCTCCTTATCCATTTGTATATCTTTCTTCCAGGATGGTTCTTGACCCATCTTGTTCCTTCTGTCAGAAGGGAAATCCGGTCAGCTTGGCCTGTCATACCCAGTGGTACTTCGGGCTAACATTCTTTAGTTTTGGCCATGCTTCCATTCATGAGAGTGGTTGATAATTCAACCACTAGTCCTTTCTTCATTAACTGATTTCTCTCCTTGGGATCCGAAGGAGTTTTATTATCCTCATCAAGGGAATTTGGGGTTATTTGATACAATGACCCTCCCTTATAGTTTTCACATTCTTTCCTCTAGTGATATCATGGCTAGTACTTTCAAGGATTCACCCCCATAGTCAGTTATTGGCAACTCAAACAATAATACATTTACACTGTCCACATGCCTTAACATGGTAAATCCTATTTTATGATTAATTACAAGCTAGGGGAAACAGGGGTGTTACAATTCCATCCCCCTTAAAGGAACACCGTCCTCGACGTTCTTTCTCAAAACACCTGCCATGTCTTTCTCATTCAGTTGTTTCTAAAATATTGATCCTTCTTCCTCAGTCAGGTCCTTTTTCATACCTTTAATTTTGGTCACCTGCTTTCAATAATTCTTGGACAACAAGCACGTTAATCATAGTCTTATGCGAAAACATGGCGTAAAAAAAATTTCTAGGAAAATTTCATAATTTTAGCACAATAATTATCTCCACAGTTTGTGGATTTGTATCCACATGGTTGTTTTGTTATCCAGGATCATTGTTTTTCCTTGACATACCCATTGGGTGCATGATCCCAATTCAATAGTTTATAAGAACTATCATGGTTTCATCTTCCTTGCGGTCACTCACCCTCCAGGCCCAGTCTCAGGCATCCCCTTCTCTGCTATACAGTCCCTCGGGTGATCCATATTGCCTTGCCAAGGTTTTCTCACATATGAAGAACTACCCATCATGTGCATGATCTCGATCAATATTTTACAATAACTATTAAGGTTTCCTCTTCGTTGTGGTCACTCACCCTCTAGGCCCAGGCTTAGACATCCCCTTCTCTGCTATACAGTCCCTCGGGTGATCCATCTTGCCTTGCCAAGGTTTTCTTGCACAAAAAGAATTCCAAAGACTCTATCAAGTCTTGCAGTCGAGGGGTCCCTCAAACTTTCTCTACCGAGGCATCCCTCCGGCTTGTGTTACCTCAACACAACATATTCTAGGCGATCATGGCTTACCACGGGGTTCTCATGGCTCAGCAATAGCCCTTTTTTTTTCATGATTTTACAGCTTGACAGCCTTCCAGCTCATCTAAAGTTAGGGACGAAGGTTACTCTCCTTTTCCCAGTATCATAATAGATAGGGATGAAGGTTATTCTCCTTCTCCCGAAAATTCATTGTTTACACAGGCAAACAACTATTAGTCTGTATTTCATGCGATCAGATTATACTCTTTCCCACAGTTCTCCCTCGAACCCGAGCACTCAATTTCTCATCTCTACACTCTTTTCATATATTTCCCTTTCACATGTATCACAGGTATACATAAATTCATGAGACATCATAAATTTTAAATTCAAAAATATTCTTGTAAATCTGTCATCCGCAGATTTCCAAATTCCACATTTTGTTTTCATATTTGTTTCGCACTGGAAACATATTCATAATTATGGGGCTTTACTTCGCATAGAAATTTGGCTCAGCAAGCAATTGGTCTTCCTTATGGATTACAACACTACCATATTCAAGACTCCTTTGCTTCCTGCACTTTCAACTTCAATCAGACAAACAAATTGTTAGTTTCTCGTGCTCATTTATTTTTATTGCATCTTTATAACGTCATCACAAACAATTTCATAATTGTGCATACTAACAATCAAATTCACTTTCTCAGAAAGGAAATACCATTCCTTGCAGTTTGTCTTAGTAGGGAATTGGTCTTCCTTATGGGCTTACAATACTGCCATATACAAGACTCATTTCCTCCTGCAGTTTCAACATTCCTCAACCAAACAAATTGTTAGTTTCCATGCACATTATCTTTTCAAAATCAGACATACTAACAGTCCAAGCCATTTTCATCTATTCAAGGATACAAAGCAACAAGATACATCATCCCTTACCTATGCATCATTTCAGCCTACCAATTTTTTCAGAATGTAATTCTGATATCAAATAACTTTAATGAATGTTCCAACATTTGTGGCCACATTCATACCCAATGCACGCTTGCATTGATTTTTAAGTTTCCCACACTTTACGACAAGTATTTTGCCATGGTGCGTTGGATCTTAGCCAAGCTTTTCACCATATGGATTATTCATTTTCATTCATTCTTATAGCAGGATCGTACTTCCTGCCATAGGCCGATCACGATCCCAAAACGGCACACATGAAACTCAAAAGTTTCACATGAATTCCTTTAAGCATTCCTCCTTCATTAATAACTAGGGTGACAACACTCATGGCCACCCAAATTTGGTTTTCTCTAACACCTAATCAATGTAAGTAGAAATTTTGGAAGGTCCTCCTTCCTCAATGGGAAATCCATTGTTTGTCCTTTATGAAAACATGCATTTCCTTGAAGCAATTCCATGCAACATGCTATCTATGAGCACTTTTTGTTTCCAATCATTCCTTGATTGGTCCATGTATTCATGAAATATCAGTTCATAAATTCTTCTGAGGATTACAATCAGTCTTTACTACTAGAGTTTCACACCTCTATCATTCAGGTTCTCCTTCCTGAATCATACCCTACTTGGGTATCCAAGGCATACAACTACCTTTCAACGTTCCATACATAACATTAGACCGTAAAACATTTCAGAAAGGATTCTTACCCAATCCTTTAATAACTTGTGCCACATGGTCATGAACATTTTTATACCGGTTTTGGCTGTTAGCACCCCCTCTGATATTATCCCATCAATGGTGCTCCATGGGGAATTTTAAAGTCCCTTCAACAATCTTTCAACAAGAACCTTCTCATATTCATCCTCTGATTGAGGTTGTAAATTTTTGGAAATTGTTTTTCTCAATAGTTCCAATCTATTTCTTTCTACACATGACATACGTCATAAACACATTAGTCATCATGTAAATTAAAAATGCAAGTACCATAGCATTTAAATTAATAAAGCATTTTCAGACATGTCCTATCATATCTGTACGCACTTCATCACATTATCCTTAATGTTTTCATGAGTGCAATACAGATAGTTCTCAACTGTTTCTGTAGTAATACAATCCTCATCACTATGGTGTCAAAAAAATTAATTTCATCATTGTACTAGCTTTCTCATCCTAGAGAAAAACATAATACACAACAAGAAAAGAATTGAGGGCTCTCCCCTTCTTCAAATTCTTTCTACATCGCCTGGGACTTTTCAGCCCAGCTGAGTTATTTCTAAGGCCTCACTATCTTTTCTCTTCTTTTACAAGTTACTCCTTTTTGGGATATTCCTAATCTTTTCCTTGAGCCGCCTTGGTTAGGCCTCACACTAACCCCANGGAATACAACAACATGCTTTAATAACATTTTTATTTTTTTTCTGTTCATAATGGATCATGAACCTATGCACTTGCACATTACCATTCGGTTATCAGAATGGTCAATATTAATTTATTATTCTTCTATTCATTGCGTGATGTTTTTCAAAATGTAATACAGGATTCTGGAATATATATAAGATTGTGGCTCACTGCTTAATTCTCAACAGTCATTAAGGTTGTGACCCTATCTTCCTGACAAAGTATTCACACAGTTCCTCCACATGGAACTCCTTCAACATGCAACTTCCTTATTGCTTATCCATCACTATTTATGATGGCCTCAACCTTGAGTTAGCTTCAACAGTTTACCAAATATCCCATAAGGAATATAAACATGCATCTTTGTCATGTACCCAGATTATGTATCCATACATATTCTAGTTTTGTTAACTTACATCCATGATGTACTTAACCATATTCATAATCCTAAACCTTCTTGTAGCAGTCATAGGTGTGTTTCGCAGCCCACCTACATATCTACTTTTAAGATTAGTCAACTCAAGATTGTTCACAATCCTTCTCATGTGATTCTCAAAGGCATAATCATTTGCCTCTTATTATGACAACATAACATCTTTTCTCATTTACCCTTTTTATCTAATTATATTATTATTTCCTGAGGAAAGGGAATACATTCCCCCTCAATCTATTATTTGGAACAGAACTTTCATGACTCTTTGGAATGGAGTCAGCCATGCATCCATAGTATTCATTTATTCTAGACAAGAGCAACTCTTTCTTTATATTTCACTCATCACGGAAAGCATATTATATCTTATAACTATATTCTTACATCATACATGTGCATCACTTGCACATTTAATATCATTCATACCTAACTGGTATTAATATCAGGCTTCATATTAGGAAGCTCCACAATGAATTCAACCCATGCACTCAAGCATAATTAAACACAGGTAAGTATTCATCATGCTAGCTTATTGCTTGCACTTTTTCCATGTCATTCACACGCATGGACATATCCGGATTCTATATCCTTTTCCCAAGGATATTCCAATCATCCTTATGATCATGTATAAGTAGGTGCATCTCTTGCGCCTTTTTACCTCATGCATTCACTTGATAGTTTAATTTAATCATTAGTGTCCTTTAGTTTGAGATTTTAGTCACTTACATGACTAATATCACAGACATATCTCGTATCAATGTTGCATTTTCTCAAGGAAATAACCAACCAGGGTCACTTTCCTCTTTATGCGACAACGACTAGCAACAAAACCTTCTTGCCTCAGCATCCATAGGGTTTTACCCATCTCACTTTTCTTTGGTCATGAGGAATTATATACTCCGATTTTAATATAGAGAAGTAACTATAACTGCCAGGGATCCTACCTGATCCTATCAGATTCCTTTAATCCCACAAAGTTATTAACCGTTATATAATCTACCATCATCAGTGCCTGAAGTTCCAACTACCCATGCTTAGAAGCAGTGTTACGAACACCAGGTCATCCATCCTTCGAGCTTCAGCTGCTCATGACAGAACCTTTCCACCTTCAACTATCCATATTCAAGTCTTATTATAAATGTTAATTAGCATATCCCTACTCCGGTAAGAGTAGTTATCACTTTGACAAAGGGATAAAGAATTCTTCTACTGAAATTCAACAAGAATTCCCAAAATCATAGGTTCAATTTGCAATCCTTCTCCTCAAGGAGTAAATGTAGATAAAAATACCTCCTTACGTTACTCGTACATGATCCCAAGTAGGCCAAGTGTTGTAACCATGATCTGATACCAAATTTTAACACACCCACGATGGGGCATATAGATTTTCTCTTTTCTTAAAGGACATAATCTTCATTCATGGTTTCTAATTTGGAAAGTCGGGGAACCAGTCCAAACTACTAGTCAAGGATCTCTGATTCTGAAGCCAAACATCTCTCTAAGACCTTGATGGTCTCAATCTGTAATTAAACACAAAACCTTTTGGCTTCTAAGTGAAAGTTTAAGGGTACCCGTGACCTTCCCTTTCACTCCCCTACGAAATATCAGAGTACTGGGTGTTAGCTCCTTTTCTAGATAGGCCCCCTCTTGATTTTCCCTTGGGAGATGACCTTACAGGACCGCATTATTGCAAATGCAGCCAAACGTGGTTTGAATCAAACTTCTTTTCGGCCCACAATTCCCCTCGAGCCTCAACGTGTCCTCTTTTGAAATCCACGGTTTGAATTGTGACCCACCCTCAACTTTTTAACGTTCATGCAACTCCTATCCCCGCAATGATACAGGACCATCGATCTCTTGATATTGACGGTACTTTGAAAAATGGCGGTTCATATCTGCCCCTCTCAGACCTACGGATCAGATCTGACCTCTTGCAAAATCAACAGACATGATCTCCTTCGTGATTTCGGGTTTAGAGAGTTTCAACTCTCAAAACCCTTCTCTCTTCCGTACTTCAATCTTCTGAGTTGACTATATGTGGACACCTGTCCTCCTAATCAATGACCCTACCTTTACTTTGGGTGGTTGACATTTTAACTGGATAAACAGTCTTGTGGCCCTCTTCTTGATCAACGATCGAGATCTCCTTCAGGTTTCGGACTTCTTAGATCTCAAATCTCAAACTTCACCCTTTTTCCCAATGGATTTTATCTGGAGGCTATAATCCACTCACACGTGTCCTCTTGATCTGACGATCGAGGATTAATTCATGTCTTTACCTGTAGTCCACATATTTTCTCCATGTCTCCCTTAGATTGGATGTCTACGAATTACTTCAAATATTTATCTGGAGTTCTCAAATTTTCGCCACGTCTCCCTTGGATCTGACGGCTATGAATTACTTCAGATATTTACTTGGAGTTCTCATATTTTCTCCACATCTCCCTTGGATCTGATGGATCAGATCCACTTTGGGTGATCTGACGCTTGATATTCACTTCGAACGATCTGACAACTCAACTTCACTTCAACTGATTGGACGGTTGAGATTTACTTCAGATTTCTAGAAGTTTAGACTTCAAAATGATCAACTCTCAATCCTTACCTTCTCCTAAATATACATTATCTAACGGCTCAAATTCACCTTGGCAAACCAATGCTTGAGATTTACTTTAGGTGATCGGACGGCTCAGATCTGCTTCGACTGATCAGACGATTGGGATTCACTTCGGATTTACGGGACTTCGAACTTCATGAATCTCAAATCTCAATTGAGAAACTCTCAAATGGATTTCCCAAAGCTGCTGATATGATGACTCAGATTCACTTTGGAAATATGACGCTTGAGGTTTATTTAAGATGAACCAACGGTCGACGTTTACTTCAGGTCTTCACCCGAAATCCACAGATTCACGCCACCTGTCCTCTATATCTGACAGTTCAGATCTACTTCTGATGATCTGACGGTTGACGTTTACTTTGGTTCTTCACCCAGAATCTGTAGATTCATGCCACCTATCCTTTAGATCTGACGGTTCAGATCTACTTCAGACGATCTAACGATTGACATTTACTTCGGGTCTTCACCCAGAATCCATAGATTCATGCCACTTGTCCTCTAGATCTGACAGTCCATATCTCTTCGGCTCTTAGGCGCTTCGACCCTTCGGCCCTTCAGCACATCGACGCTTCAGGCTTCGGGAGTTTCAACTCTCAATCTGAAACTCTCGAAGTGATTTCTCCGGAGTTACTAATTTGCTAACGTGTGTCCCCTGGTGATCAACGACCAGTATTTACTTTGGATATTTTTCCTCCTCCTTGTCCACAATCCTTCGAAGTTGTGGATATTACGCCACCCATCCTCCTTGATGATGGATGGTCCCAATTTACTTTGGGACTTTGAAAAGTCCACTCTACTAGACACACAAGGGTTAATTATCATGCATTTACTTCCAGATCCAATGGTTACTGGACCTTCGCGCTCATATCCAACAGATGGGATCCGTTCCTCTCCTCTATGCTTCCTTTGTTCACTGGATGTTGATCTAATGGTCCAGTCTCCTCTCCACAACCGATCTCGCAGTTGCTGTCACTCCTCTTCCTGAGCTTTCAACTTCCTCTAGCTTAGAGGATTTTCTAAGTATTCAAAGGCCTTCGCCTTTGTTCCTCCTGCGAGTCTGTCTTTTGGACCTCGTCTTCACTTCTAAAAATCACTAATCTCTTCCGAGTTTTGGGACTTGGAATAAGTCCTACTCTTGTGCCCTCTTAGCACTATCTCTTCTGAGCTTCAAATGATCGGACCTCAAAGGTCTTTGTCCCTTCTATTCCTCAAAGGGATGTTTGTTCCCTCCTGGTAAATTTCTCTCAAGCACTCCTGACTAAACTGCAAAGTGTTTGGTAACTTTGTGAGTGTCTCCTAAGTGCTCTATAACTTTGCCTTCGGGGTTTTGGTCACTCCAACACGCGAATCTCCCAAAGTGTAGAATCCAAATCTCAAAGATTGGACGGTCGAGAAGGATCCCAACGGATCAAGAGATCCATGGTCCAAATTAACTTTGAGACTTTAGGGATTTTTACTTCCCTTACAACGAACTCACAGTTCATCAAACTAGTGAAGTCCAGAGGACTTAAGGGGTTAACTCCCTCACTCCTTTCCGTATCCAACATTCACAATGGACCTTATCTCTTTCTGAATAGTTTTCTCATTTGTTCGTCATCCGAACAAAGGAGCCTTCCCTTTTGATGCTTCAATCTCGCTACTCTTCCTGAGATTTTTTACCTTTGAAAGGCTTAAGATATTTATGCTCTTTCTCTTGGACGTAACACTTGGAAGAATCCTTCCGTGCACCCCTTATGTTCATTCCTCAACTCTAGAACGTAAGTTGTTCTCGGTCTCTATTTTCCTCACAGAGATCCTGTGCCTACGTTCACTATATCTCCTGGGCTTTAACAGACTCCAGCCTCCAAGGGACTCAGAACGACTAGGAGGGTCGACATGCGTACATGAAACTATGCCCAAGGTCGACGAACTCATAATTCGTGGTTCTAGCTTAAGCCCCCACAGGACGCAAGAATTTACGAGTATAAAACATATCCCATCCATATAATTTCCTACTTGAATAATTATACAATCGAGAAGAAACCAAAAAGGGGTACAGTATAAATCATTAAGCAAACATATGTATCCCTGCAAAATTCATAGGATATCCAACTTTAATTCATAGTACCAATTAAATACACAAGATATGTGATTTACTTATCTATTACAGGTGGTAGCCAACTACCTAACTATGGGTGTTCATCCTTCAACCCAACCATAGGATCAGAGGCATTCATTCTTATCACTTTGGGCACCCCCATGCCAAGTCATGATATCACCAGGGAACTCTTGTAGTTCTCAAGGAATCTTTCTTTGTTTTAGCTTCTACTCGGGTGTTGTTCTCTACAAAATTTCAGAGATTTCATTCTCATTTATGGCCTCGATGAAGTTTATCAGATTCTCAATCAACATCAAGCTCACAACCTTCTCTTCATTCTACACTGGAGAGCTCTGCGCATTCTCCTTATCCATTTGTATATCTTTCTTCCAGGATGGTTCTCGACCCATCCTGTTCCTTCTGTCAGAAGGGAACTTTGGTAATCTTGGCCTGTCATACTTAGTGGTACTTTGGGCTGACATTATGCAATTTTTTCCATGCTTATATTCATGGGAGTGGTTGATAATTCAACCACTGGTACTTTCTTCATTAATTGATTTCTCTACTAGGGATCTGAAGGAGGTTTATTATCCTCATCAAGGGAATTTGGGGTTATTTGATATAATAACCCTCCCTTATGGTTTTCACATTCTTTCCTCTAGTGATATCATGGCCATTACTTTCAAGGCTTCACCCCCATAGTCAATTATTGGCAACTCAAACAATAATTCATTTACACTGTCCACATGCCTTAGCATTGCAAATCCTATTTTATGATTAATTACAAGCCGGGGGAAACATGGGCGTTACATATGAGGTATAAAGGGAAGCCACTATAAATGTGTTTAACCTGCACAGAATAGATCTATATAAACAATAATACACACATTTTTAGAGAGAATTATAGAAAGAAGAAGAAGGAGAGAAAGAATAGAAGAATTCTTATTAACCGTTATGAATAATAAATAATTTACACATGATATACTCTGTATATCTCAATGCGTGCACACTAAAGGTGAACCAATGCACCATAGTTGTGGTCTAGAGTGATCTAGACACACACCAGCAATTACGGGAGTGAACTACCACCTAGTCTAGTCTCGCAGGCAGTTACGAGAGTGAACTGCCACCTAGTTGAGTTAACTAGTCAACTAGTCTTAAGTTAACTGACTGAACAAAGAGTAGTGAGGAGTTAACTAAGGGAATCAAGGCTAATGTGCCAGTCTGGTGATGATACCAAGTAAAGGTCAAATTAGCATGGTGATGATCCCAATGTTGCATGGTGACAAAACCAATGCAACATCTAATCTCAACTCAACTAGTAAAACTGAAGTGTCAACTGAAAGAGAATATTATCCAGGTGGAATATTCTCCCCTAAAATATAAGAGAATGGATAATTACTAATTATGACTAATAAACAAGGAAAAACCTTAGGAAAAATAAATCCTAGGTGTGTGTGAAGTAACTCCAACACCCCCCCTGAACATCACTATGGTGAAAATAAATATTGGGTCCCAACAACGATGCCATGTTATGTACCCAAGTATAAAAGATACACTAAAAAT
>ML780110.1:701435-720727 GCA_009831015.1 Picea engelmannii
AATGTATGTAAAAGGAAGAATTATAGTTGCTAGGCAATTGTGTACTTCAATCCAAGATGACTTCACAGAGAATGGAATTTCTGCTTAGTGAAGGTCTTGGTGAAGATGTTTTCCATCTGTTCTGCTGAAGGACATAATTGTAGGTCACTGATCCCCTCGTGTACTAAGTCCCAGATGTATTGCATGTGGATCTTGGTGTGCTTTGTCCACTGCCTCTGAAATGCATCTTTGCAGAAATTCAGAGTGCTCTAGCTGTCACACCAAATGACGATCGACCGATGAAACTGAATGCCCAACTCATTGAGAAAATGTTGTAGCCACATATCTTGGATGGTTATGTTAACTACCCCTCTGTACTCTTCCTCGGCTAAAGATAGAGCAATGGCAGCTTGCTTCTTTCTGGACATATAGATAGGTTTGAAACCAATACTGAGTGAGTAACCAGATGTGGACTTGTGATCAATGTTATCGCCAACCCAGTCAGAATCAGTAAACCCGATGAGATCTAATGTAGAGTTACAAATCATATTTGGATGATGAAATTGATGAGGGATTTTGGTTGAGGTACAAGTTGGGTACATGGTTCAGACAAGTAGTTAATGATTTGGCACATACATGAGGTGTATAGTTGATGATGTTGGTACATATTAATGAGTCATAGTTGATGAGTACTTGACACATGATTGGTACATACTTGGTACATGGTTGGTTTCATTTTTTTATGGTACAGGTTGATTACAGATTGTTTGGTACAAGTTGTGTAATGTTCCTGACTTGGATAGTCTAGGAAACGCTGCTAATGTGTGTGTAGGATTAATTGTTTACAGCATATAAATGATCATACAAATAACAAATGCAACAAAGGACTACAAATTTTATATTATGATATCTCTGTGGATTAAAAAATGGTATAATGTGGATGAATAAACTGACAATAATTGACTAGATCAATAGATAAAGGATCTTATCCAGAATACAAATAAGAAACTAAAAGATACTACCTGAAATATGGGAGCACTGCGGAATAAATGGATGCGTTGGGACTATGGAAGCCCTGACGGTAACTGTTGGAAGTCTGGAAAGTTCACCATGGGAACTGTACTTCTCAAAATGGCCTGGAAACTATCCCAAATGATGCGCCCTTCTCTAGTCCTCAGTATTGGTAACTGTCGGACCCTTTTGTTGGTGAGTTTGTCACCCGGATCAATCCCCCTGGGGGAATGCGCCCCTCGTTCTCTGGAAAAATGTGTCCTAGTGATTCCACCATTAGAATCAAATGATATGTGTCTCAAAATGACCACCTCGGCCTACTGGGAAATGGGTCGGAAGGGTTTCCCTAAATATGGCCTGATGCTCTCTCTGGAACCCCAAATGTATCCACCAAAAAGTGTCGCACATCCCAGTCTGGAAAATGTGCCCCAGTTGATTCCTCTATCAGAATCTGATGAGGAACCAGGAAAAATATGCGCCTTTCCTTCCTCTCAAATGGATCGGAGGGAAATCTTGGAATTCTCCATGCATGGGATAAGTCGATTAAAACCCCTCTCAGAAGTTGCGCCCTCACTCTAGATGAATGTGCCCTTGTTGCTGAACACTATGTAATTGTTGCTAAATAATAATGGAAGACAATGATCTCCTCGGTGACTAGGGTTTGTCTCTCAACACCGAAATCAGCCAACCAGTGTCTTCCTCCTAGAATCCACTAAACTATCTCTTCTAAGATGCACCTCTTCTCCTCAATGACAAGTCATAATCTGCATAATTATGAATTAGGTCGCTAACCCTTCCTTTATATCTTTCCAAAACCCTAAATTACTGTTGAAACCCTAATTCACTATTGACTTCCATAACCCTAAATCACTACTGAAACCCTAATTCACTGTTGACTTCTATTTTTAGCCCATACTGACTTAAAAGCGATTTTTACCCTTTTTAGCTCAATGTCACTTTCTGAATATAACACCGGTGACTGTAGTGAACTCTAGTGACCTTGTTTACCCCTTTCTGGACCTGGCTATAGTCTAATGGGGCAGTTTAGACCATTAAGACTCCTCTCTAGAGCTCCTATTTGGAAAGGGACATTACATTCCTCCCTTCCCGAAATTGCTTGTGCTCAAGCAATACCAGTCCAAGGTGTTGCAACACCTACTCTCTCTCCCAAGTAGCGTCCTTTACTAGAATCCCTCTCCATCTGATCAAAGACTCTCTGATGACCCTGCTCCTCAGTTTTCTCTCTCGGAACTCCAAAACCTCCTCTGGAACTAACTCCAAATGTCCCTCCTCATCCAACAGGGGAAGCTCCTCTGATGTGCTAGTGAATTGTCCCACTGCATTTTTTAGGCAAGACACATGGAACACGTTATGAATCTTGCTCCCCTATGGAAGCTCTAGCTCATAAGAAACCTCACCTACTCGGTGCATGATTGTGTAAGGACCATAAAATATGGGCTTGAGCTTCTCATCCCCACTCTTCTTCTGTGATTGTCTGTAGGGTTGGAGTCTCAAGAAAACCAAATCTCCAACCTCAAAGTTGCGCTCTATCCTATGCCTGTCCACACTTATCTTCTGTCAGTTTTGCGTTGCCTGCAGGTTCTCTTTCAAAAACTTGAGAATATCCTGACTCTCTATGATCCAATCCTTGGCCTTGGGAGCTCTGCTTTCCCTGAATACCAAGTCTACCAAAGTGGGAGCATCATATATGTACAATGCTCGGAAGGGTGTCATACCAATGGACATGTGGAAGGTGGTGTTGTAGCAATGTTCTCCTAAATGTAACCACTTTAACCACGTTCTTTGTTGTCCTCCTACATAGTTCCTCAAATACCCTTCAACCCACTTGTTGACAATATCAGTCTGCTCATCTGTCTGAGGGTGATAGCTGGTGCTAGGTGTCAACTATGTCCCCACCAACCGAAACGACTCTCTCCAGAATGTCCCTATGAATCGACTGTCCCTGCCACTGATGATGTTCTTCGGCAACCCATGAAGTCTAAAGATCTCGCAGAAGAAAATATTGGCTACCTGAACTACGTTTTACTCTGTCGGTATGGCATAGAAGTGAGAAAACTTGGTCAATCTATCGACCACTACATACTAATAGTCCTTACCCTGGACCTTGGGTAGACCTGTGATGAAGTCCATAGTTATACTCTCCCATTTCTGCTATGGAATGGGGAGTGGCTGAAGTAGCCCTGCTGGAAGAGCAGCTTTGACTTGTTCTGCTTGCAAGTCACACACTCACTGACATGTCTCATAATGTCCTATTTGAGGTCGTTCCATGAAAACCTCTCTTTGATTTGTCTATAGGTTTTGAAAAACCCCTAATGGCCTACTAGAGGTGAATCATGAACTACAGTGAGGATCTTCTTCTTAAGCCCTGAATCTGGCACCAAGTAGATTCTATCCTTGTAAAATATGACATCGTCAATGACCCTATACCGATCATCCCGTATCTGTCCATCCATCACCTCACAAGCGAGCTTGTTCTTGGAATATTCCACTAACAAGTGGGATTTCCAATCTATTGAAATATCCATCAAAGAACATGTCACAGGTCTCCTTGATAGTGCATCGGCCATAATGTTCTTCTTCCCCTTGACATACTATATGTCAAATTCGAATGCATGTACCTTCATCACCCATTTTCGTTGGCGCTCACTGAGGTCCTTCTACTCAAGGAAATACTTCAAACTATTGTGATTGGTCTTGACCACGAATTTGTTGCCCACCAAATATTGTCTGAACTTGGTCAAGGAATGCATAATTTCCAACATTTCCTTGTCATAAATGGAGTACAACCTCTCAGGATGACTAATCTTTCGGATCTCGAATACAATGGGGTGTCCTCCCTACATCAAAACTGCATCGATCGCTTCGTCGGATGCGTCACACTCTAGTACAAATCGCAAGGTGAAGTCTGGTAGTGCCAACACTGGATAAGTGCCCATGACTTCTTTCATGTGATTTCTTGGTCCATATGAAGGCCCCATGCTTGGTAAGATCTGTCAGTGGTGCTCCAAGATGAGAAAAACCACGGACGAACCGCCTGTAATAGTTTCACAGCCCGAAGAAGCTCTTTAATTTTTTCACGTTCATGGGTGTCGGCCAATTCAGACTGGCCCTGATATTATTTTGGTGCACCTGTACCCCCTGTGCACTGATGATGTGGCCCAAGTAAAGCAGCTCTGTCATACTGAACTTGCACTTGGACTCTTTGGCATATAATGACTGTGCCTCCATGATGCTCAATACCTCATCCAGGTGCCTCATATGCTCTTGACATGATCGGATATAGATCAAGATGTCATTGAAGAAAACCAAGACTGATTTCCTTAACTGATCCTTTAATATATGGTTGATGCAAGACTGGAATGTAGCGGGTTCATTGGTTAGCCCAAATGGCATAACTAGGAAATCAAAGTGTCCAAAATGACATCGAAATGTTGTCTTCTCTATGTCCTACTCTTGGATGTTGATCTGATGATATCCAGAGCGTAGATCAATATTTGAGAAGAAAACTGCCCCATGAAGTTCATCCATCAACTCGTCAATGCGTGGGATAGGGTACCGGTTCTTGATGGTTTTCTTGTTCAAGGCTCAGTAATCAATGCACATCCTCATGGTGCCATCCTTCTTCAGAACTAAGACAACTGAAGAAGCAAATGGGTTGTTGCTCGGTCTGATGTGTCCCATCACCAGCAATTCCTTGATTTCCTTCTCTATCTCATCCTTGAACCTCCTAGGATGATGATAGGGGGGGCTAGTCTTAGGTTTGGCCCCCTACTCCAACTCAATGGTGTGCTCAAACCCCCTGTCAGGTGGTCTCCCTGGTGGAATTGCCTCAAAGACTTGTTGATGTCGTCCCAATAAATCCTTTTTCTCTGTATGGTATTGTTGTCGACCCTCTAAATCCTTCCTCGTAATGATCAAACACTCGACGACATATGCTACTTCTCCATGTTTGAATATCCTCTCCATCCTCTTGGATGAATCTGTCCTGGGTGCTCCTGTCGACATACCTCTTAGAACAACCTTCTTCCCATCATGGTCTCTGAATCCCATCTCCAAGGTTTGGTAATTGGTGTTGATTTTTCCCAAGGTAATCATCCACTGGACTCCCAACACCACATCTGTGTCAGATAGGTCAACCACATAAAATGTATCTCTCACTGTATAGTTTCCTAAATTTACCTCCAAGTCTGGAACTCTGTCTAGACACTCCACTGTGTACCCATCTGCTACTGCAACGTCAAACCCCTCAATCTCCTTTGTCTGAAGTGTTCATATCGATACTAGTGAAGCGTCGATGAAGTTGTGGGTGGCCCCACCATCTATCAGGGTGATTTCCCATTGCCCCTGAATATTCCCTCTGACTTGGAGGGTATCATACCTGGGAACACTATAAAGGGTCACTATGACTCCTCCCTTTGTTGGTTTCCTACTGTTAGCCTGCCTAGGTAGTTGTGGGACTACTAGAGGATGGGCTCCTGCTGGTGTTGGAGGTCTACAGATAGGTTGCTCCTCTACCTGTGTTGGCTCCTCCTCTGAGCTAGTGGAAACATTGTCCTACTCCTCCTCCTCACCATCCACACTGTCTACTACCACCTCAATATAATGAATCTCTCCCTTGCCCATGCACCGGTGGCCTGGGACCCAAGGGTCTCTGCAGTTGAAGCAAATATTATTCCTCATAAGCTCTCACCTAGTCTCATCATCCAACTTCTCCTTACCCTTCTATTCTCTATGGAATGGCTTCCTGTCTTGATCCTTCTGGGGTATGAAGGGTTTGGAAAAGGTTTTAGTCTTTGGCATTGAGTCTACGAAATCTCGAGTGTGAAGGATGGCATCTTGCAAGGTGGGAGGCATGTATGCCTTCACCCATCCTCTCAAAGGCTCGATGAGTCCCTCGGCGAATAGCATGATCAGCCTGGGCTCTGATATATTTGTCACTACCACAGCTACCCACTGAAACTCCATGATGAACACCTCTGTTGTGCCAGTTTGTCTCAACTGGGATAGATCTCTGAATTGGATCTCAGGATACCTCCTGTCAAACCTATCCATGAGCCTCTCAGTGAACTCCCGCTAGGAAGTGATGTGAATATGACCCATAGTCACTAATCCATGATACCACCACTCATGTGCCTCACCCTCCAAGTGTAACGTCACGAAACATATAGTCTTTATCTCGATCATCTAGTTGAGCTTGTAGTATGTGTCTATCTTCTGTACCCAAGTTCTGGCAGTGCATTTGGGTGATCCTTCGAAAGAAGGTATGGTGATTTTACCAACTTTTCGGATGAAATCCATGTTATCCCCCTACTGTTATTGTGGTCCTCCCCTCTGTAGCTCTCTAGGACAGTTCCTGAGTCTTAGTCCATCATCCTCGACTAGGGTCATGTCCTAGTGGAAGTCACGACCCAATGTTGCATACTCCCTCCTATACTCTACAATGTCCTCTACATGAGTGAGTGGCCTCTATGCTATCGGTGGCAGTGTGAATGTCGGGAGTTCCCTCTAAAAACTTGGAAACAAGGGTCTGGGAATCCTACTCGCAGAGGTGTATGTGCGAGAGGGTGACTGGTGTCTACTGGCTTCTCCTGAGTTCCCTTGTGTTTCATGTGAGACTTGTGTGTCTAGGATGCCCTCTCTAGCTAATATATCAACCACCTGTGCCAAGGAATGAGACATGGTCCGTTGACTAGATAACATATCATTGATAACCTGCATGAAAGTTGTCTCTAGATCTACGGGGGCCTTCCCACTAACCTTTGGTTTCTCATATCTATATCCTAACATCCTCTCTACCTCACGCTTTTCCCTTCTCTCTGCTTCTTTGTGTGCCTCTTCCTCTTCCTTTGAGCTAGGAGGAAAAGGGGGAAAGTTAGGCCTATGCCTTCTTTCCTTATGCCTACTGTAAGTGACATATTCTTCACCTATGTGTTCACAACCCTCTTGGTCTTTTGTTGCACTCATTGTCTTTAGTCACAGGCTGGCATGACTAAAGCTTTGATACCACTGTAATGTTCCTGACTTGGCTAGTCTAGGAAACACTGCTAATGTGTGTGTAGGATTAATCGTTTACATCATATAAATGATCATACAAATAACAAATGCGACAAAGGACTGCAAAGTTTATATTGTGATATCTCTATGGATTACAAAATGGTTGAATGTGGATGAATAAACTAACAATACTCGACTAGATCAATAGACAAAGGATCTTAGCTGGAATAAAAATAATCAACTAAAAGATAATACTCGGAATATGGGAGCACTGCGGAATTAATGGATGCGCTGGGAATATGGCATCTCTGACGGTAACTATTGGAAGTCTGGAAAGTTCACCCTAGGAGCTGTACTTCTTGGAATGGCCTGGAAACTATCCCAAATGATGCGCCCTTCTCTAGTCCTCGGTACTGGTAACTGTCGGACCCTTCTGCTGCTGATTTTCGACCCCGGATGGATCCCCCTGGGGGAATGCGCCCCTCTTTCTCTGAAAACATGCATCCTAGGGATTCCACCGTCGAAATTGGACAAGATGTGTCTCAAAATGACTGCCTTGGTCTACTGGGAAATGGGTTGGAAGGGTTTCCCTAAATATGTCATGATGCTCGCTCTGGAACCCCAAATGTATCCTCCAAAAAGTGTCACATGTCCCTGTCTGGAAAATGTACCCCAGTTTATTCCTCCGTCAGAATCTGATGAGGAACTAGGAAAAATTTACGCCTTGCCTTCCTATCAAATGGGTCAGAGGGAAATCTCAGAATTCTCCCTGGATGGGATAAGTCGACTAACAACCCTCTCAGAAGCTACGCCCTCACTCTAGATGAATGCGACCTTGATACTGAACACTGTGTAACTGCTGCTGAAGAATGATGGAAGACCTTAATGATCTCCCTGGTGACTAGGGTGTGTCTCTCAACACTGAAATCAGCCAACTGGTGTCTTCCTCCTGGAATCTACTGAACTATCTCTCCTGAGATGCACCTCTTCTCCTCAATGACAAGTTATAATCTGCATAACGATGAATTAGTTCATTGATCCTTCCTTTATAGCTTTCCAAAACCCTAAATCACTGTTGAAACCCTAATTCACTGTTGACTTCCAAAACCCTAAATCACTGTTGAAACCCTAATTCATTGTTGACTTCTATTTTTACCCCATAATGACTTAAAAGCGATTTTTACCCTTTTTAGCTCAATGTCACTTTCCAAATATAACACCGGTGACTGTAGTGACCTCTAGTGACCCTGTTTACCCCTTTCTAGCCCCGAATATAGTCTAACGGGGCAGTTTAGACCATTAAGCCTCTAGAGCTCCTATTTGGAAAGAGGCATTACAGGTTGGTGCATGGTTGATACACTGGTTTATGGTACAGGTTAATTATAGATTGTTTGGTACAGGTTGGTGCATGGTTGATGCACTTTTTTATGGTACAGGTTGATTACAGGTTGAGGTACAGGTTGATGCATGGTTCAGTTTTATTTGTACATGTTTACAATGGTATATCTCACAGTGATAGTGTGATGGTGGTTCCATAATTCTACTTCTACTTCAGGGCGGTTGGACGGGGCAAGGACAGGTGGTTGTAGCCACCTTCTAGTTGTAGTCGGAGAACATAGGGGTTTGTAGCCTCCTTCTGGTTTTAGCCAAAGAATTAAGGAGTTGGAGCTTCCCTCAGGTTGTGGCCTAAGAAACTAGGGGATTGGAGCCTCCTTCCAATTACAGCTGGAAAACAAAGGAATTTGGTGCTTCCAATGAATGTAATTCTTCAAGACGTATAAGAAAAAGCATTATGTGGTTTTCTCCCACTTTGGGTTTCCACTTAAAACACTGGTGTACTATGTATGTGTATGATTGTTAATTTTTTCATTGCTTATTTACTCTACAGTTATTGTATGATAATGATACATTGATATAACACTTGGATTATATGGTTAAAAAGGATTAAATTTCTCTATTACTGATTCACCCCCCCCCCCTCTTAGTAATCCAACAATTGGTATCAGAGAAGTTTCCTTCAGAAATCAGTTTAACCACTGAAAGGTAGATCATGGAGAGTACCAACTTGTATAAAAATGGAATACCACAATTTCATGGACAGAAGTATTCTTTTTGGAGCATAAGGATGAAGACATATATACAGGCACAGGGATTTCAAGTTTGGCAATCAATTGTAGATGGATACACAACACCAGCAGTTCCACCAACAAATGACAAAGTAGTGAAACTCGGTGATAATAATTCCAAAGCCAAAAATGCACTTTTGAATGGTCTCAGTGATACAGTATTCAACAAAGTTGCACATTGTAAATCCGCTAAATATATTTGGGACAAGCTTCGAAATATTTATGAAGGAGATACAAAAGTCAAAGAAGGAAATCTTCAAACTTATAGAGATCAGTTCGAACAACTAAAAATGAAGGAAGATGAGAATATCACGGCCTACTTCTTACGATTCGATGAAACAGTGAATGCAATCATAGGATTGGTAGAATAAATCGAAGAATCTGTAATTGTTCAAAGGGTACTAAGATCTCTTCCTACGAGATTTAACCCTAATATATCATCACTAGAATAAATATCGGATCTAAACTCAATAAGCATGGATGAACTACATGGAATCTTCACATCATATGAAATGAGAACTGAACAGGAAAATACAGATGTAAAAGAAGCAGCCTTCAAAGCATCCAAAAGATCAAATCAAAATAAAAAAGAAGAATATAGAAGCAACAGTGATGACTCGGAAGATGATGAAGAAGTGGCCATCTTCGTCAAAATACTGAACAAGGGAACCGACGGTAGGTATAGAGGTAAGATTCCTTTAATTTGTTTTAATTGTGATGGTATTGGTCATTTTTCTAACAAATTTCCTCATAAGAAAAAGAGAAATGGTGAAGGTTACTCAAAAGGGAAACACACATATAAAGGAAAAAGAACTACAAAGAAAGTTTTCAAGAAAAGCTTATGCACCAAGGAAGACATCTCATCATCAGATGAAGATGAAGTCAGTGATAGTGAGACAGGAAGATTTCTATTCATGGCAGTAAAAGACTCTGACAGAGAAGACTCCGAACAAGAATATGAAGAAGTCGAAGAAGAAATTGAAGAGGCAGAAGTTGACTTTCGAGAAGAATTAATGTGTGCCATAGAAGTTATCAGAAGAGAAAAGAAGAAGAACAAGAAACTAGAAGAAGAACTAGACAAAAAACAAGACACTCAAGAACTAGAACAAATGATCACAAAATTGAAGGTTCAAATATAATAAGATAAAACAATTGAAGAAGAACTCAAAGAACAGCTAGAAGAAAAGGATAGGATCATTGGAAACTTGGAAGCAGAGATTGTCACATTAAGAAAGGATATTCAAAAGATAAATATGCAGAATAGCTCAAAAGTTTTGGATGACATTATCAGTAGCCAAAAATCTCATTTTGACAAGACCAGACTTGGATACAATCAGACAGAAAAGGAATCAAGATCCAAAACAACAGAGCAAGAAACATATCCAAAAATCTATGCAGAAACAATCAAAGGGGATAGGAAGATATACAAGGAAGATTACAGGGACACTCCTCCACCGAGAAGATTCAGATTTCAGAATCAACAATCGACAGATAGGCCTCAAGAAGAAGAAGGATTCACAAGAGCACCTCCTTTAAGAAGATCTTCAACTCCCAGGTATCAAACTATATTTTTCAGTTTATGTTATGCATGTAATAATTTTGGACATAAAGTTGTGAATTGCAGAGCTAACAACGAGAACAATAACTACTTTGAGAGTAATACACAAAGGGGTTATCCAAGAAGGCCTAGTGAAACACAGAGAAGAAGTTACAACAGGTTTCAATCTTTGAGCACTGAAGTGGAATGTTACAAATGTAAAAATTTTGGACATATGTCCAAAGATTGCAGAATCACAGTCCTTCCTAAAGAAAAACAACAAAATAACAACAATCACAGACAAGAACCTCGGAAAAGGACATGGATAAGAAAGTAGGATCAGTATAGAAATGAAGAATGCACACTCGCTCTACAAACTAAACAAAAGAAACATGGTTGGTATGTTGACAGTGGATGTTCAAAACACATGACAAGTGATAGAGACAAGTTTCTTACATTATGAAAGGAAAGAGATGGATCAGTCTCCTTCGGAAATGATGATTCAGCCAAAATCATTGAAAAAGGCACAGTTGGAATTGGGAACAAGAATGAAAAGGTAGAAAATGTTCTACTAGCAGAAGATATGAAACATAATCTTCTAAGTGTGAATCAAATGTATGACCAAGCTCATAAAGTTACTTTCGATTCACAAAAGTGTGAGATAAGAAAATAAGGTTCAGGGAAATTGGTCGCTACAGCTGCAAGAACTTCAAGAAACATATATGTGTTAAGCGAAATTGGAAATGAAAAGTGTTTTCTAGGAAAGGAAGATGAAAGTTGGCTATGGAACAAAAGAATGGGTCACACACATTTTGATAACCTTGTCAAAGTCAGCAAAAGAGAAGCAGTCAGAGAAATTCCCCAGATCACAAAACAAACCAACACTTTATGCAAGCATTGTCAACAAGGAAAGAAAACAAAGACCAAGTTCAAATCAAAGGAATATTCAACGATAAGACCACTGGAAATTTTGCATACTAATCTAGTTGGACCAACTAAAACCAAGGGCTTAAAAGGTGAGAAATATTTTATGTTATTAGTTGATGATTATACAAGAATGAATGCAGTTTGCTTTCTCAAGAATAAGTTAGAAGATTTTGAAAACTTCAAGATCTACAAGGAAATGGTTGAAAATGAAATGGATTCAAAAATCAAATGCTTGAGATCTAATAATGGAGGAGAGTTCACCTCAAATGAATTTATGGACTACTGCAGCAATCATGGAATAAAAAGGAAATTCTTTGTTGCTAGGTCACCTCAACATAATGGAGTTGTTGAAAGAAAGAACAAGACAGTATAGGAAATGGCTCGAACAATGCTAATGGATTCAAAATTGACAGATATTTTTTGGACACGGACAGTGCATACAACAGTTCATATTCAAAACAGATTAATGCTCAGAAACAACATTGACAAAACCCCTTACGAACTATGGAAAGGAATACCAGCAAATGTAAAGCAATTCATAGTTTTTGGAAGCAAATGCTATATCAAAAGAGAATATGGTGGAATGGGAAAGTTTGACTCTCGCGTGGAAAAAGGAGTACTTGTTGGTTACTCAAGTACAAGGAAAGAATACAAGTGTTACAATCTAATATTAAATAAAGTTGTGGAAAGCATCAACGTGACAATTGTTGAAATAGGCAAACCAGAATCAAAGGAAGAAGAAAATAAATCAATGAAGCAACCCTTAGAAGAAGAAGCAGAAGATGAAAAATAAGTAGAAGAGGAAGATGAAGAGAATCTGACAGAAGCAAAAGAGAAAGTTTAGGAAGTGTTTCCAAAGACACCTAGTATACGAGTACAGAAGAACCATCCTTCAGATCAGAGTATCGGAAACAAAGATGCAGGAGATGAGACTAGAAGAAATATCCATTCACCAGAACAAACTCACCTAGCACTCTTATCTACAATTGAACCAAATTGTTTTGAAGAAGCCAACAAGGAAGAATTTTGGAAAAAGTCCATGGATGAAGAATTCGATCAAATAAAGAAAAATGACACTTGGGAACTGGTTCCAGGACCAAAGAATAAGAATGTGATCGGCACAAAGTGGGTCTTCAGGAATAAATTGAATGAAGAATGACATGTTACAATGAACAAAGCTAGATTGGTATGCAAAGGATATGCACGGGTTGAAGGAATCGACTTTGAAGAGACATTTGCCCCAGTTGCCAGAATGGAAGCAATATGTTTTCTTTTAGCTTATGCATGCTCAAAAAATATTAAAATGTATCAGATGGACATAAAATCATCTTTTCTGACTAGGGAACTTGAAGAAGAAGTATACATTGAGAAACCAGAAGGATTTCAGTTGTCAAAAAACACAGATTATGTGTGTAAATTAAAAAAGGACCTGTATGGCCTAAAACTAGCTCCTAGAGCATGGTACTCTAGACTGAATAAGTATCTACAATATGCAGGGTTCAGAAAAGGAAGTGCATACAACAACCTCTACATCAAGGTAAGTCAAGGTAATATTTTATTAATTGAAGTTTATGTTGATGATATTATTTTTGGTAGTGATGATGACAAGTTAAGCTGGAAATTTACAAAAGATATGCAGAAAGAATTTGAAATGTCGTTACTTGGAGAACTATCCTTCTTTCTAGGACTTTGGATATGTCAAATAAACCAAGGAATTTTTATTTATCAAACCAAGTATATCAAAGAAATGATAAAGAGGTTCGGAATGGAAGATTGAAAACCAATTATCACTCCCATGCAAACCAATTGAAAGTTGAGCAAAGATGATGATTTGAAGTCTACAGATCATAAGGAAATACAGGTCAATGATTGGGAGCCTACTATATGTGACAGCATCCAGACCAGATGTAATGCAGGCAGTTGGACAGGTGGCACAATTTCAAGCAACACCAAAGGAATCACATGTATTAGCAGTGAAGAGGATTTTAATATATCTCAAAGGAACATCAAAGTTTGGATTATGGTATCTAAAAGGAAAGGATATATCACGTATTGTGTACATAGATGCAGATTGGGAAGGTTGTATTGATGACCGACAAAGCACCAGTGGAGCAGCGTTCTATTTGGTTTAGTGTTTGGTATCATGGCTAAGTAAGAAATAATCATCAATATCTTTATCTACAGCTGAGGCAGAGTATATTGCAGCAGCATCACATTGTACACAAGTTATTTGGATGAAAAAAGCTCTGACAGATATACAGGTTGAGTATGATGAGCCCATTCCAATATATTGTGATAATAAAAGCACCATCGGTATCTCAAAGAACCTGGTGATGCACTCCAAGACGAAGAACATTCCAATCAAGTATCACTTTCTATGGGAGAAGGTTACAGAAAAGAACATCAGAGTTGATTATGTGGGCACCAAATAACAAGTGGAAGACATCTTTACAAAACCACTTCCACGGGAAGCCTTTGAGTATCTTCGTCAGAGACTCGGAGTTATTTATACTCCAAAATGAATGTTTTTGAATGATTATCTTATATGTATTATATGTACATGAGGAAGCACCATAAAGAGGACAATTTAGTCATGGGGAGAAGCCCCAAATGGAAAGATACCTTTTCCATTGATGACAAAGGGGGAGAGATTCATCAGATGCAAAGGACGGAGCCATGGTTCCAGGGGGATAAATGGTCACAGAGATGGAGAGGACAGAGACATGTTTCCAGGGGGAGCATGAGTGATATGACTTTAGTATTTGCATGACATAATTTTATTTTTGCATCAGAGTGTTTCCATCAATGCCAAAGGGGGATATTGTTGATTAAGGTTGGTTGTCATTGATGTCAACCCTTGAAGAAAGCCCGATAGCACAAAGGTTTGGGTAATGGACCTAAGTTTTTTTGATGTAAGGATGAATAATTATTGTCTTGTCATGGTCGATAAGAAGTACATATGGATGAACTCCAAAGTGGTCCCCTTATGGTGAAATCCCTCACGATAAGACGCTTTGCGGATTCAGTTATCCTAAGAAGTATGGTTAGAGAACCCATGCTTAATTGTGGAATAATGAGATGAAGGTCAGTGAATTTTTTAGTGAAAATATCATAGATGGATATTTCTTGTCATTCCATTTCCGGTGGTATGTGGAACGTCACATAACTCCTCACGGCTAGAGAGTTATGGCCATGAGAAGCTGGAGAACTCAGGTTTGGGTAATGGACCCAAGTTTGTTTGATGGATAATGGTATGAGTTTTGATATATTTTTAGGTAATACTATTCTATATGGATAGTATATGTCATTTCGTTTTTGGTGGTATGTGTAACGTCACATAACTCCTCACAGTTTGAGAGTTATGGCCTTACGAAGTTGGAGGACCCTCATATGTCATTTAGAAGCCCCAAAAGGTCAAAGTAGTCAAAGCAGTTTAAGAGATTTTAGAAGGTAAATAATAAAGTGAAGTGATGACTGTACTATAATTCAAATTGAATACAAAATAAATAAATTAAATAATAAATTTAATGGAGAAATTAGAAGTGGGTTGACCCTAAAATAAGGAAAGTGGGTAAAGTGACCTAGAAGATGT
This sequence comes from Picea engelmannii, assembly GCA_009831015.1. Taxonomy (NCBI): domain Eukaryota; kingdom Viridiplantae; phylum Streptophyta; class Pinopsida; order Pinales; family Pinaceae; genus Picea; species Picea engelmannii. The sequence goes on from ML780110.1 coordinate 716,623, forward strand.
TTTTAAGGAAGCTACTTGGAGAGTATAAATAAGAGGCAAGGCTCTCTCATTCATGATACACTTCAGCATATTGAATACCTATAGGTGTCTGAGGTAAACAAAGGATATCTAAGCTGAATTTCTGAGGAAAGTGAAGAAAAGAAGGCCGAAATTCAAGGAAGGATAAATTATTTTGATGATGCTTTCTAAGGTATGTTTTTTACAGGTCATCTCAACATTTTCGCAATATTTTTTTTTCTAGAATTATTCAGACCATGAAATTGTTATTCCATTCAGAAAAAATATCCAAGTATCTGTGGTAAAAAATTCATCTTGTGGGTCGTTGTTGTATTTTTGGAGTTACACTCTGTGGATAATAGGGTTTGTGGCTAGTCCTGAAACTAGTCAAAAACAGGTGTTTCGGGTAAAAACGTCATAACTTCTTCATAATAGATCCCAATTCAGTAAGAACAAATGTGTTTGTTAGAGTATAGTATTTAGTATGGTGTGTAGCAGTTTCATATCAATTCAACAAATATTTTGTGTGGGGTACGATCTACAAGTTCACTCTCTAGAATAAGCCAAAATTTAGCAAGGTGTGCCATTTTTGCTATAACTACTTTTCTGAGAGGTTCCAAGTAGTGAAACCTTGAGGAATTGCATAAAACACATTGAATAACATTGTATATCATTTTAAAATACTTATTCATTATAGGTACAAATTTATGATTATTTCAAGATAGGGTTGTTGACTAATCCAAAACTAGTCTTGTGAGACTAAAGAAAAGTTTGATTAAAATACTAGTCTCTTGTTGTTAAAGTTAAGGAAGGTTTGCAAGTATGTGATCATATACACTAGGTCTATTACAGATTTACAAATCATATTTGGATGATGAAATTTACGAGGGCTTTTGGTTGAGGTACAAGTTGGGTACATGGTTGAGACAAGTAGTTGATGAGTTGGCACATACATGAGGTGTATAGTTGATGATGTTGGTACATATTGATGAGTCATAGTTGATAAGTGCTTGACACATGATTGGTACATACTTGGTACATGGTTGGTTGCACTTTTTTATGGTACAGTTTGATTACAGATTATTTGGTACATGTTGGTGCATGGTTGATGCACTTGTTTATGGTACATGTTGATTACAGATTGTTTGGTAGAGGTTGGTGCATGGTTGATGCACTTTTGTATGGTATAGTTTGATTATAGGTTGAGGTAAAAGTTGATCCATGGTTCAGGGTTATTGGTACATGTTTACAGCGGTATATCTCATAGTGATAGTGTGATAGTGGTTCCATAATTCTACTTCTACTCCAGGGCGGTTGGATAGGGCAAGGATAGGTGGTTGTAGCCACCTTCCGGTTGTAGATGGAGAACATAAGGGGGTTGTATCCTCCTTCTAGTTGTAGCCATAGAATTGGGGAGTTGTAGATTCCCTCAGGTTGTAGCCTGAGAAACTAGGGGGTTGGAGACTTCTTCCAGTTGCAGCTAGAAAACAAAGGAAGTTGGTGCTTCCATTAAATGTAATTCTTCAAGACATATAAGAAAAATTATTATGTGGTCTTCTCCCGCTTTGGGTTTTCACGTAAAACAATGGTGTACTGTGTATTTGTATGATTTTTCATTTGTTCATTTCTTATTTACTCTGCAGTTATTGGATGATAATGATACATTGATATAACACATGGATTATATGGTTAAAAAGGATTAAATTGTTATATTACTAATTCACCCCCCCTCTTAGTAATTCAACACTGAGGAGGTAAGGGTATAGGACAGAACTAGAGCAGAATCTTGTCCACCAGGTTGGTTTCTCCACCCAGAAGCAAGAGGACTAGACTCGGGGTAAAAAGCAGGAATGCCTCCCATATTAGGAGTCGTTTAAGGGATTTGAGAACCACCAAACGAAAATGGAGTATAAGGAGGTGTAGTTCCCCCAAATCCAATGCTAGAATTAGGGTCAACAGTTGAGATAGCGTTTGAAAACTGTGAACTAAATTTTGGCATACCATAGGAAAAGGGACTAGAGGCCACAGGGATGGACTGAAAATTATAGCCTAGTGAGTGACCAAGAGACCTAAATGGGTTCGAGGCAAGATATTGAGCATTTACTATAGGATGGACAGTATTAATGATAGGTTCCTCGAGCACTACAACCATTATGGTTGCAGGAGTCTATAATTTCCCCACTTTGGGACATCATCACAATGCAGAGGTTTATGATGACCAAAGTAGCCAGATGCATGTTATATCGAGTACATGGGTTATAAAGAGGCATTGTGGAGTCCATCTTGCATTACTCATCCTATTTCATCACGATGAGCCATTCCGCACAGATTGGCTTTGGTTCCGTGGCATTCCGACGATTTCCAGGGTTTTGAGTATTTTTGGCTATAAGTCAATTAAATTCACTAAAGAGGTCATTTTGGGCACTATACTTGGAGGAACCTCTCAGTGTAATAGCTCATTGGTATCGGGAGGAATATAACTACAGGATAGAGTGACGATAAGTGACTTTCAGTGGCCAGGGGAGCCATAAGGAGAGATAAGGTGTTTTTCATAGGTAAAAAGGTTAATTAATTAATTAAAGTGATTTAATTAATTAATTAATTATTAATAAAATGAAAGTCACTTTGGAGGGACAAGGTGAGAAAAAAGTATAAAGGAAAGGCAAGGGCCTCTACTCATGCATTCATGTATGACTATCTTTTGGATTTTTGGCTTCTAGCTAGAGGGCCCATCTCTTGTGGGTTTTGAAGGTTTTGACTTAACAAACACTAGAGGATGATTCGGTGGTAAAATATTCCACCTAGCTTGTCCCAAGCTTGGTCTTGGAGATGCAATACGCTCCCACACCATTCTAGTTCCAGATCTACTCAGTTGCAGGAGGATTCTGCATTAGTTACATGTGCAGATAGAGAGAGGGCGCACCAGTTGAGGGTTTTCAGCAAGAGGGGCACACCATCCATTGAGGGAGGACTTTATCTAGCTGAGGAGAAGATATTTTTGGAATTCTAGGTATTGGGTTTCCCTTGCAGGTACCATAGCACCATTATTGGATGTTTATGGTGTTGATACTGAGAGGGGGGTGAATCAGTATCAAGTACAATTTAAAACCTTTTTCAACTTATACTTAAACCATTCAACTATATCCAATGAGAAATGAACAATAGCATAATATTTACACCAATACACCATAATACACCATGCACAATATATGAGAAATAATCAATAGTTATTGTTCAAGGGAAGTAATGACTTCCAAAGGTAGCTACAGCTTCCAAATGTAAAGGGAGGGATAAACCTCCAAGAGGAAGATACAATCCTCCAATATCAAGAGAGATTTGAACTCTCCATCCTTGCCCCTTCCTTCCACCCAAAAATATATGAGAGATAATAAAACTTTACATTAAATCATCACCATCAACTAATCATGACATAGAACTTGATAATGCTTCCTGAGACTTCTTCAATTTTTGCAATTCTTAAATTCTTGGAGTACTCTGATCCTGTAGATAATATCACTCAATGTATTCTCTGAAACTCCTCCAATTTTCACTCCTTGAATCCTCCCCAAAAGGAAGTTATAGAAAGGATGGTAGACTTTATTCAATTCTGGTTTATTCAGAAGACTAAACTTGTACAGCATGCCCCACACTCAATATTTAAAATCCAATTCTGAAAAGAGCACATAAGAAACTAAACTCCGTACTCTTTCCAATGGAAGTGGTCCCACTTCATTTAGATTCTATATGAAGAAGTTATGACTGTTTTACCCGGAAAACCTATTTATTGACTAGCTTCAAGATTGGTCACAAACCCTATCTTCCACAGAGTGTATCTCCGTAATTATAGTGAATCAAGAGCTGAAATATCTACCAGAGGTACCTTGATATGTCTTCTCAATACCATAGCGCTTTCACCATCTGAATCGTTCTAGAAAAAATGTTATAGCAAAAATGGTAAGATGACATGAAAATAACATACCTTAGAACACATCACCAAAAGACTTCATCCTCCCTTGAAATCCGGCCTTCTTTACTTCTTATTTCCTCTGAAATTTGACTTGTATCAAATGAATGTATAATGATGTTTATTTATACCATTTATGTCACT
>ML780110.1:720777-740124 GCA_009831015.1 Picea engelmannii
CCTTAGAACACATCACCAAAAGACTTCATCCTCCCTTGAAATCCGGCCTTCTTTACTTCTTATTTCCTCTGAAATTTGACTTGTATCAAATGAATGTATAATGATGTTTATTTATACCATTTATGTCACTTCCTTTTAACATTCGGGCCGACCTGACACTTTCTTATTTTGTAATTCTTTTCTTTAATTATCTTCAAGGCCTACATGTACTTCCTTCTTCAATTCACTTTGTCATCTTCAAAAATTCATTTCTCAACCATGAGGATCCACATGACGTGCCACATACCAATGGAAACAACATGATGTATAGTATCCATTCATAGGTTTTTTATATGCATGTGCATTCTCCTTCATGTCCAAATACCTTTATCAATCCTGCGGTCCAAAACCCATGACTAGGGTTAACATCAATGACAACAACCAATCTTCCAACAATCTCCCCCTTTGTCATTGATGGCAACACTCATGCTCCCCCTATCATCATGATCACAATTTATCTCCCCCTTTGACATCAATGGAAAAGGTTAGGACTGCTCCCCCTGAATTTAATGGAAAAATGTAACTCTCTTCTTTGGGGTTGCTCCCCCTGAACATGTGGCACTCAATAATACTTCATCCTTATTTTTGGTATTTGGGACATTTTATTCCTTAGAATCATTTTGTGTGGCTTTTGTCTTCTCTCTCTTCTTCATGTCTAGGATGTATATGTTGTTTGGTCTTCTTTTTGTAGTTGCAAAAAATCTTCCTGAGTTCTTTTCTCTGATTTTACATTTTCGGGAATCAAACATAAGAGTGTATCCTTGATCACACATTTTACTAACACTGAGTAGATTATGATTCAAGTCTTCAACCAATAGAATATTCTTTGCTTTTACATTTTTTCTTCCAAGCTCTACTACACCTTCTCCAAGTATTTTGGCAGATGAGTCATCTAAAAATGCAACATTGCCACCCTTTCTCTTCAAGCTGATGAATTTGTCTTGATCCCGGGTCATGTGTGAAGAACATCCACCGTCTATGTACCATTCATCTTCTTCTTTACATTCTTCAGCGGTCAATGCTAATCGAAAATCTTCATTTTTTGGAATCTCTTTCCTTCTCCATTCTGTGGTTGGCATAGGGACATCTTCATTCATATATCTGCAATCTCATGCTTTGTGACCAAGATAATTGCATTTGTAGCATACAATATTTTTGTCCATCAATGGGTAAAATGAATTATAACTTATGTTGACAAATCCTCGATTATTTCCATATATTTTGTTTACACCTTTCATGTTTCTTGCGTATTTTTTCCTTTCATTGATTCTGCAAATAATTGCCTTATGTCAAAAATTTTGCAAGTATAACAATGACCAAGAAAGAAATTTTGATACCTGGGAGTAAGTGACCATCTTTGTGATGTATTCCATCTGGGTTCATGATCTACTCTTCTATAGTTTCCTTCATATTGATTGAAGCTTCTTTGATTCCTGAAGGTAGGAGGTCTTCCTGGATATTCATCTATTTTGTAATCATTCCTTCTTTTTGGTATCCTAGTCCACTTCTCATCAACTGTCTGTGTAGCTCTTTCTTCAACATTCTTGTTGGTATTTGCATCTTCTTTGTATGAAGTTTCACCCATGCATCTAAGATGTGTTAATTCTTTTGAAACTTGAGAGTTTCTTAAGCTTTTCCTCAATGAGACAACTTCTTGTTCAAGTTTCTCACAATCTTCTTCTTTCTTTATCATTTGGACCTTCTTTACTTCTGCTATTCTTCTTACTTCTTCGAGTAGAGTTTTCAAGGAAATAGTTTCTTCTCTTAGTTTCTAAAAGTCTTCTAATTGTTTCTTTAAGCCTACAATTGTATTTTCATAACTACCCAATTCACTTCTTAGTATTCTATGCATGTCTTTCAGCTTGCTATTTTCAATCTCAACATGCTTCGATTTTTTAAGATTCTCATCTTCTTGTTGAATCATTTCTACTTCATGATTTTCTTCTTCTTCATTGTCATCTCTTTCAATCCTTGTGTTAGCACTCTGTAAATTTCCAAGAGGTTGACACAGAAGAAATCCACAAAATATAACTTTATCCAACCACTTTTGAAGCTACGATCTAGACCTTCCAACTTCAGAGAGGGATCTCTCTACATGATTTAGCTATGTTTCCAACTTTAAATATTAGGCTAGGTAAAGAGATAGGTTGTTTTTGTTATCAAAGTATTTTTTCGAGTTGGTTGAGACAGTCTATACATCCATTGGGCTATGGGGTCTGTGTTTTAATGAAATATGAAATACAACCAGAAACACAAAGGGAAAACTTCCACAGGGCAAGATAATATAATCAATGGATCTTTTAGTAGCTTAAATGATGAACAACAGAAAAGATGAGAAAGATAATTTCAACAAAGGAGAAGTTAAGAATTTCTTTATTGAAAACACCAGAAGATAAAACACTAAAATCTTATGAGTCAGAAACAATGTATACGAGATAAATCATGCAACATTCGTTACTCTTAAAGATTAGATTTACAAAAAAAAATGATGACAAAGCGAGAATAACATCCAACTTAGAGAGAAAAACATCACCAGTGAATACATGCAAGAATCCTGTAAAAGTGCCTCCTTTTTATTAATGGACGATCTCTTCAAAAATGTTACAGTCTGATAGCGTCAGGGTGTGAAGATCAACAACCCCCGATACTTCGAAAGATGAAGTATTTATAACTCAAATTACAAACGTTCCTATCATTAATGACCAGGACATGCTAAATCTATTTTTAACCTAACTAAATTAACAAATTTCCTAAATCTAAGAACTGCTTGATGAGGTGGTGCAACTGCATGCTGATTTTGGGGTGGACTGTTGATGAAGTCTCTGCACGACTTCATCTGACTGGACAGATGAATGGACTGGGACAGCTCATCTGCTAGTCGATTAGATCACAAATTTCCTCCCATCTGAGATGATTGGGCACATTGACTTTGAGAAGTCTTCGATACACTTTGTCCGTTTCTGTGTACTTGGAAAATGTAGGCTTGGTGAGGAAGATGTATCGAATCTCGTGTTGGATGTTGATGTCCCACTAGAGGGCATCAAGGAATGCCTTACCAGTGATGCTCCCTTGAATCCCTGCAAACTTCGAACTATCCTTAGACACATCAGCTAATCTCTTCTTGTAATCTGGGAGTGTCATCAATTTATCATTGATCACCTTCAGACCGGGAAGGCCCTTCTTCTGGAGAGCCTCAATCTTACTGAAGAATATTTGTACCCCCAGGTCCATGGTCTGAACCTTTTCTTCCAGTTGAAGCATTAATCATCTCTTGGTCAAAACTCTTTTGACCTCAAGGATGGTCTATGTTCTGTCCTCGATCTTCAGCTCTTATAGCTCTTCTCTAGTCTTAGAATTGAGGAACTTGATGATATCATTCACCTGTGTTGGCATCTCCCCCAATTCTACTCTGATCTTCTCGATGGCCTGTTTTCTCCTCTGGACCAATTAGTTTTTCTCAAACATGATCTGGATCATTGGCCATATCTCATTCATGGACTTAGTGATGTCTGTCCATACACTCTCTTTAACCTCGGCCACTGTCTTTCCTTCCACTGTTTGTTTCTGGAGTTGTTGTAGCTCCTAATTGAGCTGCTCTGTCACCTTATTTTCCTTGGATAGGCTAGTCTGGAAGGAAAATTTGAGTTCCTATAGGTTCTCAATCTCCTTTTTTAGCCTGCTGATCTCTGTCTCCTGCAGGTTCATCTTTTCCATGGACTCAGCCAGATTGGTTGTCTTCTCCTGAGATGTCAATGGAGTCATGGATGGGACTGTTGTCACTGATGTTGTGCTCACTCCTGCAATTGGGATAGAACTCAATGGAATGAATTCCATTGGCTTCAGTTTCTCTTTCTCTTTTAACAGTTTCTCCATCTCAGCTTCCATTTCTTTAAGTTGTGCGTTCTGCTCCATGAGAAGCTTTAGCATTTCATCCTTCTCGCCTTCTTTCTCTGCTATCTCCTTCATCTATGAATCCTTTGTGGGTGGGAGTTTCAGTTGTTTCCTCAAGGATGTTATATCCGCATTCTTCTTCTTTATCATTTCCTCTACTGCTTTCACGTTTTAAGAATCATAACCGATCTTGAGGACCAGCTCCTCCAAAGTTTTGATCCTATTGTCCTTCACAAAGGAAGAAATCTTTTCCATCTTTAATTGTGTTTGAACATTGTTCAGGGACACCTGGAATTTCGACGCAGTAGTAGAAGCATGTACCAGAGTGTAGAAAACCATTTCCCTTGTCTGCTTTTGCAGATCCATCTAATCAACTGGGTGCACGTCCTTCTTCTGGAATTCGAAGGTGGCCCTTTTATAATCAGTGATCACCTTGGGGTCTGGTACCTGTGCCTGGAGGAAGGCCATGTGCATTCTGCCCTTTTCTGTGTCAAATGCAGATAGCAACCTATGCTGCGTTGTCGACATCTGCTTCCAGAACTGAGCACAAGTACTACTGGTAAGGGTCTGGTTCTTTTTCTTGATCAGCTCGTACTTCTCGAAAATGCTCAGCTTGGGTCCAGTCTTGCCTGGCTGAGTGTTCAATGGGGAGTCTATGGATTTCTTCGGCAATGCTGGGGTGATGTCCTTATGGAGGCTCAAACCGAAGGGTGGAATAACAGACTTGGTCACTGTGGTAAGCGGGGCTTCTTTTTGCCCGGTCGGGCCAGGGACTGAGGAAGTCTTAGGCCTCTTAGTATGCAGCTGGAATTCCTCGGAAGACACCTCAGTGATAGGCGGAGATAAATCCTACCTCGGCCTCTTCTCTTTTGGGACCTATGGTGTAGTCGTTGGTGGCACAGTGGTCGGGGGAACCTGCTGTTCCACTTCGACCAATGTGTTAGGCTCCCACACTGTCTAATTTGCAAATTTTTCCACCTCAGGCCTAGCTTCATGAACATATGGGATGTTCTTGTTCTTCACCCTCATATCTGAGATGATTCCATAAGGATCATAGTGCCAAGGGAAACTCATGAAGAACTTCATTTCTCTCAGCATCTGGTCTGCTTCTTCCCCAGCGCCACAACTGTTGCAGATCAAGGAGCCAATCTGCCCCTTGATTCTAAGCTGTTGCTTTTTCTTCAACGATACAAAATGGATATCATCTGAATTTATAATTTGCCTTATATATTCTAGAGCAAAGATTCTGACAGGAAAATATTTGGGCATCTTATGCGGTGCCAACTCACACCCGTATACTCTGATCTCTGTATAATTTTGATACAAGTATCAATCCCTTGTCTTTGTATTGTCTGAGAGATGCAGGATTCTCTGGACTTCATCGTTTATTCGAGGCTCAGGCCTGCCACCTAGCATGCTTACCACCAGGTGGTAGAATTGGTCAATGAACTCCTTGAAGCTATATTCTGTGGAGTTGTGCTTGAGCAAGGAGGTCCATGCTGTGACTGACTGAGGTCTACCATCTCCATCCATCTTCTGCATGGAAAAACCAAATTTATCTACCTGGAAGAAGACGAACAAGTATGCTAGTATCGATGAATATCTGAACATGCCTTCTGTGCTAAAATTCATGAACTGTTCATGAATATTATCTGCCAAGAATGTGCTGAAATCAAACTGGGTGGTGGGATTTTTATCGTTAGAGAAAATGGATAGAAAACCCAGAATGGGTTCATCTACCCACTGATCAGAATAGTATCCCAACAGAGCACAAAGGGATGAGATGACCTGGTTCCCTTTAGTCGAGAACATGGAAGACGGATATGGAGGATTGTGGAGGGGAATTGAGTGGATGTGTGAAGGAAAAGCTCGAATAGTTGAGCTCTTTGAGGAAAAGTCATTTTCTGGTACAACTCTGTAAGGATTTCCAGGTTTAAGGGAGACGCAGAGTCGGCTCGGGGGATTTGCATCATCTGGTCTATGGACTCGGGCGTGATGAGGAAAAGGATATCTCTGAATGAGGAGATAACGGATCTTTTTTCAGGAATATAATGAGCTTGACACTTGAGAGCGAACTCAGGAAAATGGTGGATCGGAGGGAAGAGGTAGAGAGGTAAATTGGACTCCCAGAGTCCAATTTCATCGCTCTGGTCCAGGAAAACTTCCCTGAGCCACGACTGGAGGTCTGAGAAATCAAAATCGCATTTAGTATGCGTGATTAATCGGTTTTTGTCGACCAGTGGGATCCTGTCCAGGTCGACAGGAGGCAGGAGAAACAGATTCTCCTCTCCTTCTGCTTGTTTGGATTTTGGTGCCATTTCTGCAACAGTACCTGCAATAAAACACAACATTAGTGGGGGAAACTGACTGTGGATGAGGGCGACGGATTGTAACGGAGGTGTAAGCGGTGAATTTCTCTGGTGCAATGAGTGTTTAATGGTGGGAACAGGAGAATAATGGTAGTTTTAATTAAACGGGGGTCGATTGGGTGCGGGAGACAGTTCAGTTGGATAACGGATAGATTATCCAGTAATAAATGGCCAACGGATCACTTTGAGGGTGAGATGGTGGGCGCCTGTGACTGAGGGATACAGACGGGTGACATGGCGGCTATCGATTGGAGGCAAAAGTCATAGTAAGGGGCTTGCCACGAACGAAAGGGGGGTAGGGACTAACAGCAGTTATGGGACGTTACTAACTCGGGAAAAGTGGAAGGTGACATCCAGTGGTGACGATGGTAAGTCAGACAGCAGGCAGTGATGGAACTTGGGGCCATTAAAATGATGCCACGTACAAAGGGGGCCCGCCAGAAGGAAGATTCCATTCCGGACCCCCCCCCCTCGGTTAAAAGCAGATCATCCGAGGGGGGTCTAAAATCCATTTAGGGTCATTGATCTACGCGCCTGTTTCCTGGCCACAGATCTTAGTGCGCCTTTTATTACTCATTCCGGACCCCCCCCTCCATTAAAGGCAGAATGGACGGGGGGGTCCGGAATCCAATATTGTCTGTTGATTTGAGCGCTCGATCTTAAGCCGTCTAGATGAGCGCAAGTCTTATCATCGATTCCGGACCCCCCCCCTCGGTTAAAACAAGAATGGTCGGGGGGGTCTAGAATGCTCTGTCCACCATAGATCTAGGCGCCACGATCAGGATCGTTGATATGTGCAGGGAGCATAAGTGGGGAGCGGAGAACACATGCGCCAGGGAAAACTTAGGATAAACGCATTTTATGGGTTTTTCCCCAGCCTTTTCAAGTAGACACCACCATGGGGCTCGACCAAACGATCTTCTAAGCATATGAAACATGGTGCAACACTTACATCAAACTGGTTCTTATTGAAATGAAGCAACCAAGCAATCTAACCTATATTCTAACCTAGTTCCTATGACAGTTAACCCAGATTAGACTGTTGGGTTAAGAATTTACTCTACCTTGGGGCTACCTGACAAAGATTAGACAGTCTGGCCAGATTTATTCACTAATCTACCTAGACACTTTGGCTAAGATTAAACTATTTAGCCAAATTCATTCACTACCCTATCAACATCAAATTTAAAAAGAACTTGTCCATGCTTGAAAGGTATGGACCAAGTTACTATTATTACATGGGGCTTTTATTGAAATTCTTTGTATGCCCTCTTTTTCTTTTTCTTTCTTTTTTCTTTTCTTTTCTTTCTTTTCTTTTTCTTTTTCTTTCTTTTTCTTTTCTTTTCTTTCTTTTCTTTTTCTTTTTCTTTCTTTTTTCTAATTATTTGCAGAATGGAAAATCATTTGTCAAAAAAAAACACTAGAGACAGATAATATCCCAGTCACCAGTTGATCCTATAACTTATAGGGTGATAACAGCGGCTCCACCTGGGGATGGTACTTGCCCTGTGAAGTGCCAAGAATCCTGGTTCCTGTCGTTCAGAAAATTTCTGCCTAGTAGCCTTCATCGATTGATAGGCTTTATTCTCAAAAATGGGAAGAACAGTGGTCAGCAGCTTAGGGCCTTCTCTTTGGGCTTCAACCAACTGAATAATGTTCTTCACTCAAAAAATGCAGGCAAAAAATAAAAAATAAAAATGGTATGTACAATGGAGAGTGAAAACTTGAATCTCTTACTGAGGTGGCACATAATGTTTCAGCATTTTTCCATTTACAAGTCCTCCTGGCAGATCTGTCCCATCAGCGTTGTTTAGCAAGAAAGCATTGTTTCCCCTGAAATCTTGGATCATGTATGGTCCTCTCCACAAACTGTCAAAGTTTCCATGCTTTCCCTTGTCTTCATTTCTGGCATCCCATTTCAACACCAAATCTCCTAGTTCAAAATCGTCTTCCTTGGTTCTTTTGTCAAAAATCTTCTTGATGCTTTCTTGGATCACCTGAGTCTTGTTGAAAACGTCCTCCCTAGACTGCTACAAATGGATCATCTGGTTGATCCTTCTCTGTGAGTCATTTGGCTTAGCTTGTACATCTTGAAGCAACTTCATGACAGGGACTCCTAAAGAAGTGGGGAAAACTGCCTCTGTGCCATAAACTAGCTGGTATGGTGACATACCGATTGATCTTTTGGTGTTCAGTCTATCAGACCATAACGCGAATACCAACTTGTTGTGCCATGATTTCTTGTTTTCCTGCAATGTTTTCTTGATGATATTTACCAAGGTTTTGTTTGAAGATTTCGCCAGCCCATTTCCCTGAGGGTAGTAAGCTGTGGAATGCCCCAAACCAATGTGATATTGGTTGCAGAAATCTATGAGCTTTTTCGACCTAAAAGCAGCTGCATTATCAGTTATAATCTTTCTAGGACATCCAAAGCGAGACAAAATATTATTTTCAAGGAATTTGATAATAACAGAGTCAGTGGCTTGCTTGCTTGGTACTGCTTCGATCCATTTGGTAAAATAATCAGTGGCAGTGAGAATCCACCTGTGCTGGCCTAAAGAAGGGGGGTGTATTTCTCCAATGAAGTCCAGTCCCCATTCCTGGAAAGGGGCTTCAACTGAGATCGGTTTCAGGGGGAGAGGAAGGAGTTTCCTTTTGCCTTCAAACAGTTGACATTGATGACATGCAATCACTTTATGGTGTACATCGGCGAACAGGGTGGGCCAATAGAAACCATCCCTGAGGATTTTGTTGGCTGTGACCTTCCAGTTCAAATGGCCACCACATTCTCCTGCATGAAATTCTTGTAACACTTTATCAGCTTCATCTTTCAATAAACAATTTAATAGAATGCCTCCGGGATCTTTGCAATACAAATTGCCTTCTAGAATACAGAATTTTAAGGCTTTCAACTTTAAAAATATAGCTTTACTTAGTCAAACCAGGGGGAGCTTGTAAATTTTTCAAAACATATATAAGTTCTGTGTACCATGGAGAGTTGATAAATACCTCTCTCACGTTTGGAGTCGTCGTCTCACACTGTTCATCTGCTGCGGCTAAAAAATTAATGTCAAGAGCATGAAAGTTAGATTCAGCCATTAATTTAGCAAGGCCTTGACCTTTGATCAGTTTCGTAGGCTTAATCTCTATGTTGTATTCTAAAATGACAGCAATCCATTTCCCTCTTCTTCCATCCGGATTGTCCTGGGTCAAGATGTCTTTTATTACCGCATTTGGAACATATGCAATGATATGGGAATGGAGAATGTAGACCCTAAAATCTTTTATATCTTTCACCAAAGCAAAAGCTTGTTTCTCCATTATCTTGTAATTCAGAGCAGCGTCTCTTAACGCTTTACTAAAGAAAGCTATGGGTTGTTCATACCCCTCGCTGTTCTTTTGTAGTAACACCGTTGCTATAGTATGTTCTGAGGCGAAAGAGAAAAGATAAAAATCCTTAGTAAAATTAGGACTAATCAAAACAGGGGCTTATGTGAGTGCTCGTTTGACATGTTCGAAAGACTGTCTGGACTCAGAGTCCCATTTTATTTTTACATCCTTTTTTAGCATATTTGTAATGTTTCTGAGGAGCTCTGCCATATTGGGAATGAATATTCGTAAAAAAGTTTATTCTCCCGATAAAAGACTATAGTTCTTTGAGGTTTCTTGGGTATTGTAAATTTTGTATGGCCTCGATCCTGCTGGGATCTATTTTGATTCCATCCTTGGAGATGATGTGTCCTAGCAGTTTTCCTTCCTCTAGTCCAAAAAGGCTTTTCTTAGGATTTAAAGAAATCCCAAACCTTCTTTATTTTTCAAAGACTCGTCTGAGGTGTCACAGGTGTTCGTCATCAGATCGGGAAAACACAGTTACATCATCCAAATAGACGACAATAAACTTACCTGACTCTTCCACAAAGGCAATGTCCATAGCCCTCTGGAAAGTGGCTCCTACGTTCATCAGACCAAAAGGAATTTTCACATACATGAAAGTGCCCCATGGCGTGGTGAAAGCGGTTTTGCCTTGGTCATTCTGGTGAACTAGGACCTTATTGTAACCTGAGAAACCGTCCAACAGAGAAATTTGACTGGATCTGACCACCCTTTGCAGAATGTGGTCCATTTTCGGCAAGGGGTAATTATCCTTCAGGGAGGCCTTATTCAGATTTCGGAAGTCTATGCAAAGTCTGATTTCCCCAGATTTCTTATGCGTAGGGACCAAATTAGAGACCCATTTGGAAAAACGCAGCGGGACTATGATTTTGGCATCGTACATTTTTTTGATTTCCTTTTCTACCAGAGGGAGTAACTTGGGATTTATCCTCCTAAGTTTCTGTCTAAATGGTTTTTGGTCTTCTTTTAGTGGAATCCTGTGCTGTATGATGCTGGTATCATAAGCTTTCAAATCCTCATAGCCCCAGGCAAAGACATCCGAATATTCTTTGAACATATCAATGTATTTGAGTTTTTTCTCTGGGGGTAATGATTTAGATAGTTTGACTATCCTGGGTTTCTCTTCAGTCCCTATATTACAATCTTCTACCTCTTGTCCATGTGCTTCAATTTTGGGTTTTTTGGCTACGTCGTTAAAATCAAACAAGTCCTCTAAAGGAACTAGACCCCTAGGCAAAACATTACTTTTCAAATGTAAAACATCGGCATCCATTTCGTCATCGCCTAATTCTCCTGAATCTATGTTATTTACACTATCAATTTCAAAATCAGATCTATTTACATTTTCATCTTCGTTCTCTAAATATATATTTGTACATTCAAAATCGTTTTTACATTGCAAAAAGTCTTCTATTTGATCATCATTACCAAACACTTGCCAGTACATGATATTGTCGGGAACTGTTGGTCTGCATTTCACCTCAACAGTGTATGGGCGAGTTGAGCAGAAAGGAATCTTATATGTGGCTGTTGACGTAGCCAACCCGTCTGTCAGAATGTTTTGTCCCCTCGGCATTACCTGCAAGTCCACTTCAGTGAAACATCTAAGGGCATCTAGAACAGCATTCCTATAAGCTCTAAGACGTGGGTGTTTTGTACCGTACTCACATTTGATTTGCTTGATTATCAACTCAGAGTCACCTCTTACCATAATCTGTTTAGCACCAACTTTTTTCAAAAGCTTCAGACCGAGCATCAAGGCTTCATACTCGGCAATATTGTTAGTGCATTGGAAATTTAATTTGTAAGAATGGTTTTCTGAATACATGTTTTTGTGATTATGCAGCTAGACTCCTGCTTCAGCTCCTTCTTTGCTCACTACTCCGTCAAAATCCATGCTCCAGAAATCTTTCGGTAGCTTTTCAGTTATCACGTTTTTCATCCTTGCTACCTCAATGGTTTATTGGCCTTCATCTTGACTAGATGTATCTTCTTCCAGCTAAGTATCTTGTTCTCCCGTATCACCATCATTGTACAAGATAAAAGAATCCAAGTCGGAATGTGCAGAGTAAAGAGGATAGTTGTGCGGTTTTTCTTGGCTACTGACCATGTATTTCATCAACGTTTCTCTGTATAGCCTTCTTTGTTGCCCAAAAACTAGGATAGTGGCATAGGACATATCTAGATGCAGGGTTCCTCTCAACTTAGCCCCCCAAGACCGGGATAGCAATATTCCATACTTCGGAGGGATGTCTGCAACTACCACATCCATTACCATGCTCTTTGCAGGAATTTGAACCAGGGTGATACACAGGTCCTTGATCAAACCAATACATCTAACTTTACTGGAGTCGAATGAGTGTAGATCCTTGTAAGGTCTGGTAACCTCTAGTCCCAGCTTCTCCATCACTGCTTTAGGCATCAGATTGTGGGAAGCACCCGAATCCAGCATAGCGTTATGCAAGATCAGGTCATGTATGTTTAGACTGATGTAAAACGGAGCGACATCACCAGTATCATCTCGACCATCTACTTTAGGTCCGAACAGAAGTTCGGGTTGATCATCAGTAAGGTTCACAGTGTCTGAATGATTCGTTGATCCAATAGTTAAGGCCTTCGTGCCTATGTCAGGTTCAAAGTTCAGTGCTTTAATCACCTGTGAACGATAAACGTCTTTGTTCATCAACTCTGAAAGTGGGATGGGAATTTTTACTTTGGCTAATTCCCCCTCGAGGCTAAAGGGTGTAGGAGATTTGCTTTGGCTCATCAACTCTGTTTTATCCACCAATCTCTTCTGGCCAGAAGTACTTGGTGGATTAACAGGTGAAACCTCGAGCTGTGACGATCTTTTCAGAATAGTAACGTTTTTCTTCACAGGAACTTCGGCAGTACTCTTCTCAGGAATCTTCTCGGCAGTACTCTTCTCAGGAATCTTCTCGACAGATGGCTCAGAGGTCTTCTTGGTTTCGGTCACCTTCTTCGTTTCAATCGTCTTTTTTGGGGAACTCCCTTCCATCTTTTTACTCCGCAGATTATACTGCCGATGTACTTCCAAAATGGAATTTTCGAATGCCTGTTGTTCTGCATCTTCGGCTTCTTCACTTACCTTTGTTTGATTGAGAAGAAAAAGTTCTTGCTCTTCTTGGGTAAGGAAAATAGCTTCGTTATCGTGAATACCCATGAGATTTATGTGAGTATCCTCTAATTACTCAATCAGTTCCTCCCCCTCATCAGCATAATTTTCTTGCAGGGGAGGTATGATCTGCTGATCCGGACCTCTCTGCTCTCTTTGATCCCTAGGATCTCTCTATCTGATTTGAGGAGGGTTTCTCCTAAAGTTAGGATTCTGAACCTGAGGAGCAGGTGGGTTGTCTCTTGGAGGATTTCTGTCTAACACAGTAAGTCTTTCCATCATTCTTTCCATTTCCCTGGCCAAAGAATCCAACTTGGAATCTAAGTTTGACGTGGAAGGTTCTTCTTTAATTGTGACTCTCCTTACTGACCTCTGACGTGCTCTTTTTGCCAACAAATTGGCCTCCACACTTATCGCACTTTTCTGCATATCTTCCAGGGTGGTAGAATTTCTTTCCTTTAGTTGGTATGACATGTCAACGTCAAAACCATCAGGGAATTTAATCAATGCCAAACCCTGTGGAAGTTTGATTTCGGCTGGAATGGCGTTGTACAGGTTATTGAAATGGGTGCAGTAATCTTGTACTGTCTCACCTTGATTCCTTCTAATATTTTCGTACTCTGACAAAATTTGCAAAGGGTTTTTCTTTACCTCCCATCTGTCCAGAAAACTCCTTTGGAATGCGGTAAGGTCAAGGAATGAGGCAGCACGCAACCCTTTGCACCACTTTTTAACATTACCTGTCAAACTCTGGGCAAACAGTCTCATTTGAACGTCAGCTTCATCTACTTCATGCAGATCATAATAATCATTCATTTTATCTACGTGTTGTTGTGCGCTCAAAGGTCTTGTTGCATCGAACTGTGGAAGTCTTGTTTGGTAGTCTTGGGGCATCGCATGTAGAGGCACAACCAACACCAAAGGAGCATATCGAGCTACCATGATGGGTGGAGGAGGTGGGACGACAGTCTGTATGATAGGCGAGGTAGCAACTGAAGACGAGGACGAGGAGGGACTGGATATCATAGAGGGAGTGATTTGCGGTTTCGCAGTGGGAGACAGAACTTCAAAGGTTTGGGGTTGTAAAACGGTTGGGTCGAAAATGATTCCAGTCACAAAACTATCGGACCGTGTTATAATCAGGCTTTGTCGAGTAAAGGTATCAAATCCAGGGTTTTGAAAGGCAATGGGTTTCCTTGAAAAGGAAAGGGACTTATGAAGGGGAATATGACTCACTGAGCCTTCAGCTAAGGTCTCTCTCCTGAGTAACCATTCTGGGTTATCTGTCACTATCGCAGGTTCTGGGTCTGGATGAGATCGAGTATAAACTTTCTTAGGAGCCAGATTTCTTTTTGATTTTTTATATATATGTTTTTTTGTTTTATGAGTCCAAAAATAATATGTACAAAGTTTATCAACCTCTAAACATTACTTTCATCTCAAATTTGAAATATTTCAGGAACAGACTTTATTTTAGTGAAAGAAAACGTGAAATTATAAATTTTAAATGTCCGTCCCCAGTATGGTCACCACTATGTTAGCACTCTGTAAATTTCCAAGAGTTTGACACAGAAGAAATCCACAAAATGTAACTTTATCCAACCACTTTTGAAGCTGGGATCTAGACCTTCCAACTTCAGAGAGGGATCTCTCTATATGATTTAGCTATGTTTCTAACTTTAAATATTAGGCTAGGTAAAGAGATAGGTCATTTTTGTTATCAAAGTATTTTTTCGAGTTGGTTGACACAGTCTATACATCCATTGGGCTATGGGGTCTGTGTTTTAATGAAATATGAAATACAACCAGAAACGCAAAGGGAAAACTTCCACAGGGCGAGATAATATAATCACTGGATCTTTTAGTAGCTTAAATGATGAACAACAGAAAAGATGAGAAAGATAATTTCAACAAAGGAGCAGTTAAGAATTTCTTTATTGAAAACACCAAAAGATAAAACACTAAAATCTTATGAGTCAGAAATAGGGTATACGAGATAAATCCTGCAACATTCGTTACTCTTAAAGATTAGATTTAGAAAACAAAATGATGACAAAGCGAGAATAACATCCAACTTAGAGAGAAAAACATCACCAGTGAATACATGCAAGAATCCTGTAAAAGTGCCTCCTTTTTATTAATGCACGACCTCTTCAAAAATGTTACAGTCTGATAGCGTCAGGGTGTGAAGATCAACAACCCCCGATACTTCGAAAGATGAAGTATTTATAACTCAAATTACAAACGTTCCTATCATTAATGACCAGGACGTGCTAAATCTATTTTTAGCCTAACTAAATTAACAAATTTCCTAAATCTAGGAACTTCTTGATGAGGTGGTGCAACTGCACGCTGATTTCGGGGTGGATCGTTGATGAAGTCTCTACAAGACTTCATCTGACTGGACAGCTGACTCAACTGGGACATCTCATCTGCTAGTCGATTAGATCACATATTTCCTCCCATCTGAGATTACTGAGCACATTGACTTTGAGAAGTCTTCGATACACTTCGTCCATTTCTGTGTACTTGGTGAATGTAAGCTTGGTGAGGAAGATGTATCGAATCTCGTGTTGGATGATGATGTCCCACTGGAGGGCATCACGGAATGCCTTACCAGTGATGCTCCCTTGAATCCGTGCAAACTTCGAACTGTCCTTAGACACATCATCCAATCTCTTCTTGTAATCTGGGAGTGTCATCAATTTATCATTGATCACCTTCAGACCAGGAAGGCCCTTCTTCTGGAGAACCTCAATCTTACTGAAGAATATTTGTACCCCCAGGTCCATGGTCTGAACCTTGTCTTCCAGTTGAAGCATTAATCCTCTCTTGGTCAAAACTCTTTTGACCTCAAGGATGGTCTTTATTCTGTCCTCGATCTTCAGTTCTTCTAGCTCTTCTCTAGTCTTAGAATTGAGGAACTTGATGATATCATTCGCCTGTGTTGGCATCTCCCCCAATTCTACTTTAATCTTCTCGATGGCCTGTTTTCTCCTCTGGACCAATTCATTTTGCTCAAACATGATCTGGATCATTGGCCATATCTCATTCATGGACTTAGTGATGTCTGTCCATACACTCTCTTTAACCTCGGCCAATGTCTTTCCTGCCAGTGTTTGTTTCTGGAGCTGCTGTAGCTCCTGCTTGAGCTGCTCTGTCACCTGTTTTTCCTTGGATAGGCTGGTCTGGAAGGAAAATTTGAGTTCCTACAGGTTCTCAATCTCCTTTTTTAGCCTGCTGATCTCTGTCTCCTGCAGGTTCATCTTTTCCATGGACTCGGCCAGATCAACTGTCTTCTCCTGAGATGTCAATGGAGTCGTGGACAGGACTGTTGTCACTAATGTTGTGCTCACTCCTGCAATTGGGATAGAAATCAATGGAATGAATTCCATTGGCTTCAGTTTCTCTTTCTCTTTTAACAGTTTCTCCATCTCGACTTCCATTTATTTAAGCTCTGCGTTCTTCTCCATAAGAAGCTTTAGAATTTCATCCTTCTCGCCTTCTTTCTCTGCTATCTCCTTCGCCTGTGAATCCTCTATGGGCGGGAGTTTCAGTTGTTTCCTCAAGGATATTATATCCGCATTCTTCTTCTTTATCATTTCCTCTGCTACTTTCACATTTGAAGGATCATAACCGATCTTGAGGACCAGCTCCTCCAAAGTTTTGATCCTATTGTCCTTCGCAAAGGACAAAATATTCTCCATCTTTAATTGTGTTTGAACATTGTTCAGGGACACTTGGAATTTCGACGCAACAGTAGAAGCATGTACCAGTGTGTAGAAAACCATTTCCCCTGTCTGCTTGTGCAGATCCATCTGATCGGCTGGGTGCATGTCCTTCATCTGGAATTCGAAGGTGGCCCTTTTATAATCATTGATCACCTTGGGGTCTGCTACCTATGCCTGGAGGAAGGCCATGTGCATTCTGCCCTTTTCTATGTCAAATGCAGATAACAACCTATGTTGCGTTGTCGACGTCTGCTTCCAGAACTGGGCGCAAGTACTGCTGGTAAGGGTCTGGTTCTTTTTCTTGATCAGCTCGTACTTCTCGAAAATGCTCAGCTTGGGTCCAGTCTTGCCTGGCTGAGTGTTCAATGGGGAGTATGTGGATTTCTTCAGAAATGATGGGGTGATGTCCTTATGGAGGCTCGAACCGAAGGGTGGAATAACAGACTTGGTCACTGTGGTAAGCGGGGCTTCCTTTTCCCCAGTCGGGCCAGGGACTGAGGAAGTCTTAGGCCTCTTAGTATGCAGCTAGAATTCCTCGGAAGACACCTCAGTGACAGTTGGAGATAAATCCTGCCTCGACCTCTTCTCTTTTGGGACCGGTGGCATGGTCGTTGGTGACACAGTGGTCCGGGAAACCTATTGTTCCACTTCGACCAATGTGTTAGGCTCCCACACTATCTAATTTGCAAATTTTTCCACCTCAGGCCTAGCTTCATGAACATATGGGATGTTCTTGTTCTTCACCCTCATCTCTGAGATGATTCCATAAGGATCATAGTGCCATGGGAAACTCATGAAGAACTTCATTTCTCTCAGCATCCGGTCTGCTTCTTCCCCAACGCCATGACTGTTGCAGATCAAGGAGCCAATCTGCCCCTTGATTCTAAGCTGCTACTTTTTCTTCAACGATACAAAATGGATATCATCTGAATTTATAATTTGCCTTATATATTCTAGAGAAAAGATTCTGACAGGCAAATATTTGGGCAGCCTATACGGTGCCAACTCGCACCCGTATACTCTGATCTCTGTATAATTCTGATACAAGTACCAATCCCATGTCTTTGTATTGTCCGTGAGATGTAGGATTCTCTGGACTTCATCATTTATTTGAGGCTCAGGCCTGCCACCTAGCATGCTTACCACCGGGTGGTAGAATTGGTCAATGAACTCCTTGAAGCTATACTCTGTGGAGTTGTGCTTGAGCAAGGAGGTCCATGCTGTGACTGACTGAGGTCTGCCATCTCCATCCATCTTCTGCATGGAAAAGCCAAATTTATATGCCTAGAAGAAGACGAACAAGTATGGTAGTATCGAATAATATCTGAACATGCCTTCTGTGCTGAAATTCACGAACTGTTCATGAATATTATCTACCAAGAATGTGCTGAAATCAAACTGGGTGGTGGGCTTTTCATCGTTAGAGAAAATGGATAGAAAACCCAGAATGGGTTCATCTACCCACTGATCAGAATAGTATCCCAACAGAGCACAAAGGGATGAGATGACCTGGTTCCCTTTAGTCAAGAACATGGAAGACGGATACGGAGGATTTGTGGAGGGGAATTGAGCGGATGTGGGAAGGAAATTCTCGAATATTTGAGCTCTTTGAGGAAAATTCATTTTCTGGTACAACTCTGTAAGGATTTCCAGGTTGAAGGGAGACGCAGAGTCGGCTCGGGGGATTTTCATCATCTGGTCTATGGACTCGGGCGTGATGAGGAACAGGATCTCTCCAGACGAGGAGATGACAGCTCTTTGTTTGGGAATATAATGAGCTTGACACTTGAGAGCGAACTCAGGAAAATGGTGGATCTGAGGGAAGAGGTAGAGAGGTAAATTGGACTCCCATAGTCCAATTTCATCGCTCTGGTCCAGGAAAACTTTCCTGAGCCATGACTGGAGGTATGAGAAATAAAAATTGCATTTAGTATCCACGATTAATCGGTCTTTGTTGACCAGTGGGATCCTGTCCAGGTCGACAGGAGGCGAGAGAAACGGATTCTCCTCTCCTTCTGCTTGTTTGGATTTTGGTGCCATTTCTGCAACAGTACCTGCAATAAAACACAACGTTAGTGGGGGTGACTGACTGTGGATGAGGGCGACGGATTGTAATGGAGGAGTAAGCGGTGAATTTCTCTGGTGCGATGAGTGGTAAATGGTGGGAACGGGAGAATAATGGTAGTTTTAATTAAACGAGGGTCGGTTGGGCACGGGAGACAGGTCAGCTGGATAATGGATAGATTATCCAGTAATAAATGGCCAACGGATCACTTTGAGGGTGAGATGGCGGGCGACTGTGACTGAGGGATACGGATGGGTGATGTGGTGGCTATCGATTGGAGGCAAAAGTCATAGTAAGGGGCTTGCCACGAACAAAAGGGGGGTAGGGACTAACAACAGTTATGGGACGTGACTAACTCGGGAAAAGTGGAAGGTGACATCCAGTGGTGACAATGGTAAGTCAGATAGCAAGAGGTGATGGAACTTGGGGCCATTAAAATGATGCCATGTACAAAGGGGGCCCACCAGAGGGAATATTCCATTCCAGACCCCCCCCCCCTCGGTTAAAAGCAGATCATCCGGGGGGGTCCGAAATCCATTTAGGTTCGTTGATCTACGCGCCTGTTTCCTGGCCGCAGATCTTAGCATGCCTTTTATTACTCATTCTGGACCCCCCCCCCTTCATTAAAGGTAGAATGGATGGGGGGGTCCGGAATCCAATATTGTCCGTTGATTTGAGCGCTTGATCTTAAGTCGTCCAGATGAGCACAAGTCTTATCATCGATTC
>ML780110.1:747854-760609 GCA_009831015.1 Picea engelmannii
CAATCCATAATAAAGAATGATGTATGGGAAATAGTTCCCAGACCAAAAAGTAAGGATGTGGTATCATCAAAATGGCTCTTCAAAATAAAACATGTTGCTGATGGAAGTATTGAGAAATATAAAGCAAGATTTTTCACTCGTGGATTTTCCCAGAAGGAAGGCATTGACTATGAAGAGACATTTACTCTTATGGCCAGATACACTTCGATCAAAACCATTATAGCTCTTGCAGCCAAGATGAAATGGAATCTGCACCAGATGGGCATGAAGACAGCTTTCCTGAATGGTGTTATCGAAGAGGAAGTGTACATATAGCAACCCCAAGGATTTGAGGTTAAAGATAGGAAGTCTCATGTATGTTGATTGAATAAAGCCTTATACGGATTGAAGCAAGCTCCCAGAGCTTGGTATGGCCGTATAAACAGTTTCTTGACGAGCTTAGTCTTTACCAAGAGTAAAGCAGACTCAAATCTCTACTTCAAAATTATGGATAATGAACCAGTAATATTACCACTGTATGTGGATGACTTATTCTTAACTGGAGAAGAAAATCTCATCGTTGAATGTAAATAGAGACTTGCCATGGAATTTGAAATGAAATACCTTGGCCTAATGCATTACTTCTTAGGTCTTGAGGTATGGCAGAGTCCAGAAAGGATCTTCCTTAAACACAGTCGAAATCTTAAAGAGATTCGACATGCTAGAATATAAGTCCATGAATACACCCATGGAAACGAAGTTGAAGCTATTGGTCAATACTTCGTCAGAATTGATAGATGCTACACTGTATAGACATATTATTGGATCGTTGATGTACCTGACAAACACCAGACCAGACATATGTTTTACAGTGAACACCTTGAGTCAGTTTCTGGTAGATCCCAGATGTGTTCACCTAGTGGCTACAAAACATGTGATGAGGTACCTTAAAGGTACAATGGATTATGGTCTCAGTTATGATGGAGATCATGACTTCACATTGAGTGGATATATTGATGCAGATTGAGCAGGAAGCATTGCTGACAGAAAAAACACTTCCAGATGTTGTTTCAGTTTGGGATCAGCCATGATCTCGTGGCAGATTAGGAAGCAATCCAGTATTTCTCTCAGCACAATAGAAGTAGAGTACATTGGAACATGTTCTTCTAGCTGCGAAGCTATATGGCTTCGAAAGTTGCTAACTGGCCTATTTGACTTGGAGATGAGAGAAATCGTGATTCTATGTGAAAACTAGAGCTTCATAAAGATGACAAAGAATCATGTATTCCATGACAGGTCGAAGCACATAGAGATCCGCTATCATTTCATCCGCGACATGGTACAGAGAGGAGCCTTGAAGCTCCAGTACATTAGCATGGATGAACAGGTTGCTGACGTGTTGACCAAACCTCTATCTCATGTAAAGTTTGAACACTTTCGAGATAAGCTTGGTATAGTCTGAAAGGACCCTCCCTGAAATGGGAGTATATATATATATATATTTATTCCTTGATTTTGACCTCGCTGTTAGACGTAAAGCAAGATGAGTCATTGCTTCTGACCTCATTGTTAGATGTAGAGAATGATGTTGTGTGTTCCTTGCTTCTGACCTCGTTGTTAGACATAAAGCATGAGGTTGTGTGTTCCTTTCTTCTGACCTCATTGTTAGACGTAAAGCAATATGAGTCATTGTTTCTGACCTCGTTGTTAGACGTAAAGCAAGATGAGTCATTGTTTCTAACCTCGTTGTTAGACATAAAGCATGACATTGTGTGTTCCTTGCTTCTGACCTCACTGTTATACATAAAGCAAGATGAGTCATTTCTTCTGACCTCGTTGTTAGACGTAAAGCATGACGTTGTGTGTTCCTTGCTTCTGACCTCGCTGTTAGACGTAAAGAAAGATGAGTCATTGCTTCTGACCTCGATGTTAGATGTAAAGAGAGATGATGTGTGATTCCTTTCTTCTGACCTAGTTGTTAGATGTAAAGCAAGATGATTCCTTGCTTCAGGCCTTGTTGTTAGACGTAAAGCGAGATGTTGATGTGTTCCTTGCTTCTGACCTAGTTGTTAGACGTAAAGCAAGATGATTCCTTACTTCTTACCAAGATGTGACTGACACTGAGCTACCAGCTTATTAGCTGTGACATTGAGCCAGTGTAGTACTGTGATGTGCCAGCCTAGTGTTGTGATGAGGTATCATTTTTTTATTGATACATATTGATGCAGATGATGATGGAATTCTTTCGAGAATGATGATGTTGCCGATGAAGAAAACTTTCAATGAATCATAAATGTTCTAGCCAATGTTTCAAGATGATATTGACAATATTGTCCTTCTGATGCCACTGATGATGCAGACCTCTCTCACCTGATGTTGTTAAAGAAGACCCTTCTTGTTAAGGTGGAGTGTTGAAATAATGTAACTGCGAAGAGTATTCTTATTATTATTTGATATATTATTTATAGGATTAATCCCCATTGTGGATTAATCATGTCGATAATTGTATTAGGAACAAATCCCCTTTTGCGGATTGGTCAACAGACAATTATAATAGAAAAAATAAGAAGTCGGCCCCGACAGTTAATAAGAAGACCCAGAAATATAATAAAGGTGGGTTTACCCACCCAGATTAAGAAGTCGACCCTGCCAGTGAAGAGACACTTCACACATGCCATAACTTGTATAAATAAAGGAGGCTAGAGCCTCATTTGAACACAACTCACTTGTTCATTCTCTTATGAGGCAAGCTGCAATTACTAGTTGGAGAGAGGGAGAAGAGTGGCGCATCTCTTGGAGAGGACTATCTGTTATAACCCTAAATTGCACCACACATTCTTACCTGGCATCAGGCCAACTCATATCCTTTCTTTTCCAAAAAAATTGTTGAACATCTCTTTGAAAATCCTCTTGTGTAAAGGCCCACGCGCCCTAACCCATTACTGCACGCGTGTGAACGCTGGCTGACCCAAAATAGCCCACGTGGACTGACAAAAGCATGAAAAAAGGAAAGTTGTCGATGGAAAAAAAATCTATGGGTGAGTTAACTGAAACTCCCGGCCATGCATGGCCGAGGGTTCATCCAAATACCTTTCTCCTTCTAGCCTATAAAAGAAGGGGTAGGGGTACCATTTGGAAAAGGAAGAATATAGCAAAGAAACTCTACCCATTTACATATTCCCATTGTCCCAACCCTTTATCCTTTCCTAATGCCAAAGGAGATTTAAAGAAAAGCAGTTGAAGGACAAAAGAAGAGGAGCCCAGGATCAGGTTCAAGGAGCGGTGGTCGGTCTCAACTTTTGTAAGTTGACTCATTTTAAGTAATAAATAGAATGCTTTTCCCGTCCCAATTCATGAACTTTTTATGGTTTGATTAGTTTATGTTTGATTTCTAACCCATTAGTATATAAGTAGTATGCATGCATAGTTGTTGCTCGTCTTGAATGCAGGTCATCTTTGGAAGGAGTATTGTGAACAAGTAATCAAGCACAACGGAGGATCGACATCAAACGCCGGTAACGAGGTAGGTTGATCTTTCCATGCGTTTACTAAGAAAAGGGGATTTAAATCTAGGGATGAAGGTAGAAAGTAATTTCTATTCGGTCATATCCGCATGCAAATTCTGAACTCTATTTGTTAGTCCGTAGGGTGTTTTCCCAAACAACATAGTTGGCGACCATACTGGGGAAAATATCTAGGGTTCCTGGAATTTTATTTAGTTTTTGGGTAGTTTAAAGACTAGTTTTTCTTTCCTGTCCTTTCTTTTCGTTTCTATAAGGTCTGAGCTAGCAGGGAGTCTGGTTTTCCATACCATCTTTCCCTGACTTTTGCTTGACTGTGTTTTTCGGGACCCACAGAGGTACACGCTGCCTGCACAAGGCCTGCACGCATGTACCTGCGCCCTATCCTCTTACAGCCCGCGTGTGAACTCTATCTATAGAGGTAGCAGTAGCATGTAGAGTTTAGATAACCTTAGAGGCAGTCATCCTCTTCCCTGTTAGAATCACACATTCTCAAGGGGTTTTCTAGAATTATGTCTAAGTCTTGTTTGCTAATAGTCCTATCTGAAACTGTTTTTTGCTTTATCATTTTTTCCTTATATTATTTGTTTTTCTGTTAGAAAGAGTATCCAAGCCTTCAAGGGATCCTGGTTATCAATATCAGTGGTCTCTTCATGGTTTGGTCTGTCTGTTTTCATTTTTTCTTAGAGTTTGGACATACACACACCCTGCACAAGGTCAACCCACGTGTACACGCCCTTTGTCTCTGTTCAGCACGCGTTCGCACGCGTCCTATTTGAGTAACAGTCATGTGCCTGTATAGGATCCCTTTTGTTTAAGGGTAAGGCAGTCATCCTTTTTCTGGATAAGAATTATTCCTCTCAGGTGTTTGAATCTCTATGTGAACAGTCGGTAGCTTAGGATTAATTTTACTCTTAGCTTACTTTTTCTCAGAAAACTAAAAAAAAAAAAATTCTTTTTTTTACGGTTTTTAAACAAGTGTGAGAGTCATTGTTTTTACGATTGCTATTGTGTGATTTTTTAACCTGATTCTTTGCGGTCTGCGATTAGGCCATAATTTGTTTTCTTGGTTTTTGCTTGTCAGTATTTTTCCTTTTTTTCTTTACTAGCATTTAAAATAAATAAAAAAAAAACTTTTCTTTTTCTTATTTGGTTGAACAGTGTGTTTCTGCATTATTAGGCCAGGGAAAAGTTTTTTATTTCATAATTTTTTGAAATTCACTTAGATCATAAGTACCTCGTAGTCGAGTGAAACTCCTTTGAGTTTGTTGTCCAAAATCTTAGAAACATTAAAAATATTTTTTTTGAAAAGTTTTCGAAATTTTGCATTCAGTAAAAGTTTTGTTTCCAGCTTTTTCATTCATTTTTTACTTTCATATTTTACACATCATCAGTTTCACCCTCATACCCCTTGACGTAAGACAAATCCATAAAATTAACACTAAATTTAAAATCTACTAGAGTTTTTATGTTTGTAGGGTTCACAAACTAGTTCAGGACTAGGGCCTTGGATTAGGTTGGAGAGGAAACTCTTTAAGGCCATTTAAAATCAAACATTGGAGTCTGAGATAGGGAGTGTCTAAGTCCAGTTTCAAGGAAGTTATCCGGGACCCCCCTCTAACATAGGGGATAAACACGAGGTCGCGTGCGGAAAGGTAGCGGAGATAACCCCTCCAAAGTCGGACCAATCGTAGTGGAGAACATATATAGAGGGCTTGTTTTGGGATTTCATCGTTTGCATTTTCCACGGGGCTTTGTGGGTCTCGAATCCGTTCGAGGTCCTCAATTGTATTTTGGACCTTTTTCTCTCGATACCCTTGACAAGTTTCGGGCTCGATACCCTGCTCATTGTGGTCTACCCGACTTTCGACTATACCCGCGTGGTGATTGTTCACGTGTTGGCAACCTAGTTGCCAATATTTGTTAGGGACATACACAGGTGACTTCGGGGGTATACCACGGTACCTAGGATAGACATCGGGCCACGCTTTGCAGAGTATACCCAGAGGGTGCTTCTGTGTTTGAGTTGCACTTGCACCGGTAAGTTTCTCTAGTGTTGGTTGTTGTAACTATTCTTCCAATTAATTTAGTGTTTTCTTGTCTTATCTTCTATGGATTCTTTTGTAGTGGGTGTTACTTTTGAGCGTTTAGACTACCTTAGAGTGTCTTGGATATTCTCACACAGTGGAGGATCCCGAGATCCACCTGTCATGAAGGCTTCTTGGCCTGCCACCGGTTACACTGGAGCCACCCCCGCCACCATTAAGGCGGAAGCTAGACCAACAAGGGTCTTTTGAAGGGACCGGATTACAAACCATTGCGCCCGAACAACCCCCATAGGAATCGACCATTTTGGACCTTGAAGCAACCACTCTTGTCCTAGTTGAAACCCCAACCACCGATTTCTTTGCACCTTTTATTGTAGCAATTCAATTTCACGAGCGCCAAACAGTGTCACACATAGCAATGGAAACAAATGTTGTTACTCCTTCTAGGAATTCTTCAATTCCCACCACAGTTGTCACCACGGGAGAGCTCTCATATTCTAGCTTACCATTGTCATTCCAAGCCACCAAGGTCTCGACTGCAACTACTTTGCATAGTGGTCTGAACCCGTCTTTGGCGGCGGCCACAACCCCTTTCACACCTAGAGCGACAGGCCCTCCGTTCTCATACGATATGCCTAGTTTGGGTACAATTCCTGTACTTTCCTACTCCACTTTATAGACTTTGAGTCTGGGGGTAGGGAGCTCTAGTGCTCCTCTGCAAGGTCACTTGGGGGGAACTCCTGTCCCTTTTAACATTTTTCCTTACAGAGGAGATCATATCCCTCCTTCATCCCCTTCACTCGGTGGCTCACATCAGCAATCCACCAGGCAACCTACACACAATAGTTTATTTGGACCGGGGAGTCAAGAACCATCTTCACATAGTATGCCGGTAGGTTCGACATCGTTTTCTTGGAATGGAACATTTGGTAACAACACCTTCTCATCATCCACTTTCCCGACTAGGGGCAACCGCATTTTTGGACAATCTACTCCTGTGCAGGGTACTATTCCTACACAGGGGGAAAACCTTGCAGGACCTTGGAATTCAGGGCAAGGATTCGTTCCCTCCTCTGGAATGTCGATCTGGGGTAATTATTTCCACAATAAATGGAACCCTGGACAAACTACTATGCCTATCCCCATGGGACCGGCATGGGGTAATCCCTCCCAAAGTCCTTCAAATACAATGCATGCCCAACAATCTATGTCCTATTTGGGAAATCAGCCGATGATGTCTCCACATATGCAAAATCCTTATGCTAGCTAGGGCCCTGGTTTCTACCAAAATCTAGGCCAGCAGCCAAACTTTTCCTGGCAACCTAGTGCCATTCAAACTCTACAACCCTTTTTCCCAAGTTATCAGCAACAACCCAAACTACCTTTCCTGGTGACTCTACACTTGCCAGATTTGACAAGGTTGTTGAATGACCCCATTTGTCACGATCTGCGTTGGCCTCCTATGTCGATAAAGTTGTCGTCGAACATTCCAAAGTTCAAGGCCAAGCCTAATGCAGATCTAGGCGATCATGTGACTACCTTCCATCCTTGGTGCTCATCTAACTCATTGAAACATGACTTCGTACAGTTGTGATTGTTTCAACGTACTCTCATTGAGAGTGCCACGAAATGGTACATTGAGCTCGATCGCTCAAGATACTCTTCTTTTGGCGAACTGGCGATGGCCTTCCTTAACCATTTCCAGTTACCTGTGAGATACGACGTTGGCACAGAGCTGATCGCTAATTTCAAACAGACAACAGCGGACCATATCTCTGATCACATCTAAGAATGGAGATGCCGAAAGAGTTTAATCAAGGTACCAGTTCCACCAAAATTCTTGCTTGAGTGGTTCCTTAAGTCTTTGGTCCTGCATTTATCCAAAGACGTTGCGACGTTATGATTTTTCTCTGAAGAAGACGCCATCATGAGGGCTCAACAGTTTGATCTCATCTATTCTCAATCTGGTTTATTATACAACATCTTTCCAAATGCGCCACGTTCAATACTGGATAAAACTAGACAAAGAGTTGGACCGCATGCCAATGGTATTGTCGGTTCAGTACAAACCAAGCCCGCTGAGAAATTGACAAAGAAAATGCAACAGTTATCCATACAACACATAGTGGCCAGCCAAACTACTGCTTTGGTTGCTCCCCCTACCCAAAC
Organism: Picea engelmannii; assembly: GCA_009831015.1. Lineage (NCBI taxonomy): Eukaryota > Viridiplantae > Streptophyta > Pinopsida > Pinales > Pinaceae > Picea > Picea engelmannii. The sequence goes on from ML780110.1 coordinate 755,572, forward strand.
GTCGGAAGTACACACAGTGCAGTCGACTAACCCAAAGGCCACCGAACAGCCTGAAGGGAAGAAAAAACAATGAAAGAAGGGTAAGGGGGATAAAAAACCCAACGATAATGCTGGCGGGGACAACACTAAAAAACGGAGGGCGAGGTATCCATGCAACTTGTGCATGGAAGACCACCCGACCCATTTATGCCCTCGACTTGCATAGGTCCAAAAGTATGTCACACAACAATAGCAGGCAGTGTTGACTAATCCCTTTCAACATGGGCAAAATTTAACTCAATCCTCTACAAGTACGGAAGGGGGCAGCCAAGAAAATTGCCTGCCTCCAAACAACCCCTCGTCCACGAACATATATATGGTTAGGGGTGATGCTTTCATATCGACTAGAGCGCACGATTATAGTAAACCAAGCGCTTCCGAGAAGGGTAAAGAAGTTGATCTCCCATCTCTTCCTCTACAGATTGAGAATACATTGGGAGAAACAATGACACGCATTCCAAAAGGTGCATTTAAAAAGGCTTCTCATCCAAACTCAAGGGCCGCCTAGAACTACTCTGTGGTGGAAGATTTATCACAAACCCTTTGTGCGATGTCTGCTTTGGAGGTCTTCCAAAGTTTCCCTTTTCAGAGAAAAGCCTTGTTAACCTCACTGGGCTCTACTGAGACTTGTAATCCGAGTACCATCATGTCAGATACAACCGACTTAAAACCTCATCTGCCTTACCACGTAGCGTTTCAGATAGTAGTGGCTTACCCCACGAAAACTTTTACATGGAATATCTTCTGCATGGTGGTCGACGAGGGAGCCTCGACATGCGTTATGTCATTGGCATGTTGGAAGGCCATTAGCCAGCATGTTTTGTCTCCATCACCTAATCTCCTCACTGCTTTTGACGGTCATTTGTTCTGACCACATGGCATCATTCCTTCTTTCCCCGTGCAATTAGGAGGGAAGACTGTGTGTGTCAAAGTAGAGTTAGTCGATGCTCCCCTTGACTATAACCTCTTGTTAGGATGGAGTTGGACTTATGTTATGCAAGATGTGGTTGCTACATTGTTTTGGGTCTTGTTGTTTCCACACAAGGGTCGGATAGTGACCATCGATCAATTGTCTTTCTCCAGACCTGACCCAGCTTTGGGGGCATCCACGGTCCCGATGATTGATAATCCTCAACTAGGTGTCATCAACGTAGGAGTTGGTTTGTGCCCATCCTTGATGGGTACCTTTGATTACCCACCTCCTCACGGCGATATCAAATTTATATCTAATCACCGTGAGGTTGAGATTTTTCAAGTTTCATCATTCTGCACGAATTACTTCGAGGATCCATGGATCCTTCCTTCCCCATCAGCCACGATGGATGAGACAGGGCACCCAGGCATGTCCATGCCCTTGTGTGCCACTAAAGTAGCATACTCTTTAGTCTAGCAAGCTTCAGCTAACACTGATATGACTCCTGCACAAGAGTTAGATCCACTTTTAGAGCCTATTTGGGCTCAGGGTTCTCTCGCTAACGTCGATTCATTAGACTTATTATTGCCTTCTGATGAAGCAGTAATCGAAGCAATGACTAGTCTAGACAAACCTTGGGAAGATATTCATCACAGATCTTATTTTCTCCCAGATTTAAGCCGAATCGAAGTAGGAGAATTCACCATGACCAAGACGGGAGATCAGTCGTGTCCTATTAATCTCTTAGCTACACATGAAATTTACGCTGAGGGAAATATGGTGACTATCACTGAAACTATACCAATCAACATCTCCCGAAACCCTGGCGTCATGGAGAACATCTTTGTCGGAGCGGATTTCTCCCCCGAAGAGATTCAAATCTACACGGATCTTTTCAAAGAATCCCGCAATGTTTTTTCCTGGTCTTATGAGGAAATGCCAAGTATTGATCCAAAAATAGTTGAACATGAAATCACAACGTATCCTGATGCCAAGCCTGTTCGACAGAAACTTCGTCCAGTTAATCCCAACAAAACAGCATCCATCAAGATTGAGGTTGAGAAATTGCTAAAGGAAGGTTTTATTTATCCTATCCATTTGACTCAATGGGTGTCCAATCCTGTGTCGGTCAATAAAAAACAAGGCACGATTCATGTATGTACCGATTTTCATGATTTGAACAAGGCATGTCCCAAAGATAATTTTCCAACACCATTCATTGACCAGATCATTGATGAATGTGTTGGTTGTGAAGCCTTTTCTTTCATGGACGGTTTTTTGGGATACAATCAAATCCAAATCAAACCCAAAGACCAACACAAAACAACATTCATTTGTTCATGGGGTACATTCGCGTATCGTAAAATGCCTTTTGGTCTTAAAAATGTTGGAGCCACATTCTAGCGGGCCATGTCTTTTTCCTTTCACGATCTCAAGCATATAGTCAAGGCCTATCTAGATGATTTAGCATCACGATCTCGCAAGAGAACGGATCATCCCACACACCTTATACTTATCTTCGAACGCTGTCGCTACTTTTGGATTCGCTTGAATCAAAACAAGTGCAGCTTTTGCATAACGTCAGGACGTTTTTTAGGTTTTATCATATCAACAACAGGGATCATGGTCAATCCTCTCAAGGTGGAGGCAATAATCCAGTTGCCCCCCCCACGCACAATTCTTCAACTTCAGATTCTACAATGCAAGGCGAACTTTTTACTACGCTTCATCGCCAACTATGCTGAAATCACCAAGGGCTTTATGTGCTTACTGAAGAAAGATGTTCCTTTTTACTGGGATGAAGCCGCTCAATGCTCTTTCGATGCATTAAAACATGCCCTCACAACTACGCCTCTGTTACAGCCACCTAACTATAACAAATATTTCTTATTATATCTGGATGTCGTAGAGTCAACCATTGGCATGGTTTTAGTTCAGGAAGATGATTTGTTCTCAGAATACGTGATCTATTACCTGAGCTGAGGCCTCGTAGGACCGGAACTTAATTATTCTCATATCGAAAAACTTGTGTTGGCAGCAATTCATGATGTTCAACGGTTCCGTCATTATGTTATGTTTTGCAAGACCACCATCATTTCTGTCGTGAATCCATTCCAGTACATGTTGACACGACGGGTTATAGGTAGAAAAATCAGTAGATGGATAGTCATCCTCCAGGAATTTGACTTAGAATTCATTTCAGCAAAGTCCAAAGAGTCATTGGTCTTCGCAGAGCTTATTTCGGAACTTCCGATTGAGACAAGTGACGTTGTGCCTGAAGAATCGCCTATCCAGGGAGATATGTTTTTTATCACATCTTTAGATCCCTGGTACGGAGATATACTTATCTATCTCCAGACTTTGAAGTTCCCCACTTCTGCTTCTCGTGATGAGCATCGGCGTATACGCCATCAGACTAAGAATTATCTCATACTCAATGATACATTGTATTGGAGAGGTGTAGACTGCATCTTACGTCGATGTCTCACACATGAAGAGGCAGTCATCATTCTCAACAATTGCCATACCGGAGCTTGTGGTGGTCATTTGTCTGGGTTGGTAATAGCCCAAAAGATTCTACGAGCAGGTTACTTCTGGCCAACGCTTATCAAATATTGTATAGAATCAGTCAAGAAGTGACATCCGTGCCAAATATTCTCTCGGAAGATGAGGGTACATCCCACTCCCATGTTTCCTGTCATCACAGTTGGTCCCTTCACCAAGTGGGGGGTTTATTACACTACTTGCAACCCCCCTTCAGCAAGGGGGCACTGCTATATCATCGTAGTTGTAAACTACTTCACGAAGTGGGTCGAAGCTATGCCAACGTTTAAATATGATGGAGAGACTACAGCCCTCTTCTTATTCAACCAAATCATAGCAAGGTTTGGCATCCTGAGAGAGATTGTTACTAACCATGGCAGTCACTTTCAGAACCAAATGATGACCGAATTAACATCAAATCTTGGGTTATGGAAAGAGCATTCATCACCCTATTACCCCCAAGCCAATGGGTAGGTGGAAGCTGTAAACAAAACTCTTAAGACTATTCTACAGCGAACTATCAACTCAGCCAAGTCAAATTGGCATTTGATGTTATACTCGACATTATGGGCTTACCGAACATCTGTTAAGACTGCAACCAGTTTCTCATCTTTTCAACTCGTTTACGGGCTGGAGGCAGTCTTTCCCATTGAATGTCAAATCCCATCTCTAAAATTGGCAGTACAATTATTGTCAGACACTTCTCCACTTGAAGAACGGTTAGTACACCTTGAGTAGCTCAATGAACAGTGTCGTGATGTGGCCCTGGCCAACAAGGCTCACAAACATAGGGTCAAGTGTCAGTATGATAGGTCCGTTCATCCTCGGATTTTCTCTGAAGGTGAACTTGTCCTAGTCTATGACCAAGATAAGGACCCCCTAGGGGCAGGAAAATTCAAACCCATTTGGTTTGGACCCTTCATCATAAAAGAGGTATTAAAAAAGGGCGCTTATCATTCGATTGATTTTGAAGGGAATACTTTGGTGGAGCCTAGAAATGGGCTCTACCTCAAGAATTATTACTCATAGGTAGGTCACTGTGGGTAACTTTTTGTAACATATGTATAGTCTTTGTACTATTACTTTTTAGTTTCTTTTAAGTGTTATGGACGTGTCATTGATGTTATCTTTCATCAATATGGCAGATGTCAAGTGATTCTGAGGTGTTCGTTGGGTATGCAGATGGTGCTAGTCAGAACACTCGGAGGCTTGCCTCCACAGCTTGGGTAATCTTTACACCTCAGGGCCAGTTGTTATCTTCTGGAGGTATATGCTTAGGTGACACCACAAATAATGTCATTGAGTGTAGTGCAGTCATTGAGTTGCTTCGTGATGCCTTGTCATTGGGTATCTCTCATCTTCAGGTCTATCTCAACACTCAAGTGGTTGTGTCACAGCCAAACAGAGTATACCGGGTTCATGATCCAACTTTACACCGACGATTCCTTAGGGTACATATCTTAGAACGAAACTTTGATTATATTACATATTTTCATGTTCCTAGGAGATTAAACCAAATTACAGATACTCTAGCTAATCAAA
>ML780110.1:760659-787195 GCA_009831015.1 Picea engelmannii
TTTACACCGACGATTCCTTAGGGTACATATCTTAGAACGAAACTTTGATTATATTACATATTTTCATGTTCCTAGGAGATTAAACCAAATTACAGATACTCTAGCTAATCAAATTTTAGATTGGCATCTTGCACACATATGAATGAACATTGACATAAGCATGTAAATACATTTTTGCACACGTGATCCATAAGACACAAAAGATCAAAAAACCATATATAACATCATAAAATAACCAGAGTACATAGATGGATGCAAGCGCCTCAAAAATGGGACTAATAACAAGTCACAGGGCTTATGCCCTCAAAAAATATATCCAAGTAGTGCTCGTGGCACGTAAAAAGTCTAAATAGATTCAGGGCCTATGGGCCCTATTATAATAGTCCACGGCATGGGCTAAACACCTAAAAAATCATACCCACATCCGAGGTGCCCCCACTACATGAGGCTACATGGATGGCAGCATGTCCTCTATCTCTGCCATCGGGACTGTGTGAGTGAGTGCAGTGGAATTCTGCTCAACTCGTCTAAGGACCCTCTCAGCCTCCCCGGCTGGGAGGTTCCCTGCTACTGCTGCTCCCCCGACGGCGGCAGCTACGGCTTCTAGCCAAGGACAATGCATGTTCCGTGCATAATCGGCAGGTCACATGGGTCCCACATCTGCATGCAACAAATGTATACCCATCAAATACTCTGGCATATAAAAAAAAATGATATATATNAAAAAAAAAAAAAAAACTAAAAAAGGTGGAGACTTACCCATCTCCCCTCGCTCCTCACCAGGAGGCACGGGTATCACAGGATCTCTAGAAAAATCTATCCCTACATATGGGTAATCCTCGATCACAGGGATCTGCCATGACAGCCAAGCAAAGAAATCATCATCGAAGGACTCATTGGTCCTTCCACCACCCTGTCGCAGCAGTAATACTGCCCATCTACATATTGCAGGGAAAGAGGCCTGATTTCCTCGTACCACTTCCCAAGGACTAAATCTTGGAACTCTCTCAAAGAAGAATGAACACAAAATCGTCCTGAAACCGAAGTTCCTTTGTGTCCGTTGTCGGCAATCTGTCAATTACCTCTTCATACACTCAAGTAGTGTGGTACTCTAGTCAAAAATCTGTGCATTCAAGCACTGGATCGCACAGTTCATCTGTGCGCGAGATGCATGATGCAAGGCTTCTGAACCGGTAATCCGCCCAATCAGTAATAATATCGCCTGCAGCAATAGGTTAGTAATCTTACTAATGGGCACCTAGGAGCTCGCACGGTTTGTCCCAGCCTCACAGTGCTCAGCTATCAGTTCCGCTATGTTATGTGGTCCCACAAGAAACGTTCTGAAGTTGATTGGTTCCCCTCTCCTTGCGAGGCCAGTCAAAAATTAGATATCCTTGGTGGTGGGCACCATTGATTGCCCCTCTAGCATGAAGGCCTCTGCATCAGGGTGTCAGTAGTCAATCAAGGCATTCAGTAGCCTTGGTTTCGCTCACATAAATGGACACATGAAGAACTTAAGTAAACCACATTGCATCAACACAGCCATGACATTCAGATCTCCCGTGACCAACTCACTAATTTCTTCATGCTCCCTTTCCCTCCACTGGACATACATCCTGCCTATTAACAACAACTTTTGTCATCGAGCACAAAAGTACCCAGGTCTGCAGGTTGCACGAGAGGCGCCCAAGCGCAGCACGAAAGAATCTCTTTTCAGGGTACAAGTCAAGCGAGTGGGCAAAGTTTGTTGTCAAGCAGCCGAGCCCCATCTATAAAGTTGATCTATGTTCACCAGGATCTCAGGGATACCAAGTTACCCGAGGTATAGCATCATAGAAAGCACCTATATTTCAAGATAAAATCTGGGTCGTCCGATCTAGTGACGTGTGGCGCAAGATCTAGTCATGTCGACATATCGACATTCGGGAGTTCGAAGGGTAAAAGTCCCTCATCTTCTTACATCTCGGAACCCCGAACCCTGAAGTGCCAAAAGCACCCAGAATTGGGCCCATGGTTTTGGCGCCTGGTGTTATTGGATAAATCCGTAAGTGCGGACACAAATCGATCTCCCTAGATCCACCTGGATCTAGAACAAATCAAGACAAAATAATACTCTTTCCCTAGATTTAGACTATTGAATGAACTAGGAGGTAAGAATCATAAACATATCGTATGATTGCTTCCTTGGGTCTTTTTTGTTCCAGCTTTGCTCCGATGCTCTTGTGCAGTCAAGACCAGGACAGCTCAAACCAATCGAAGTGAAAACAACTTAATATATTCAACAGTTAATCTATGTATATGATCAAGGAGTTATACAATAAAGAAGACATATCTTTATGGGAAAGGGACACATTATTGTATCATATTGATTGAAAGCAAAGATTACAACCTGAGCCTTGATGTTGCAAACCTCCTTTCGATGGCCCTTGGCTCTGACACACACACTTGCTCACTTGCATGAAGAATATCAACCACCTTTGATAAACTTGCTGGAGTTGTCTAGCTGTTGTAGCTTCAGTCCTTCACACAATCTTTCATCAATTCTCCAATATCTTCTTAACCTTGTTTGCTTCTAACCTTTTCCATGAGAATCCCCTCAATATATAGGAGAGAATGAATTAGTTACTTGGATAAGAATGATCCCAAAATATCAGGAAATCCAGTACTTAGATAACCATTCGAATGCCATCTCATCCTTCTAGAAGATTCCCTTCTAGAAGCTTCGATAATTCATCCTTTTTCCCTTCTTTAGAAAGTGTTCACACCCTAGCAGTTAGACACAGTGCGAACTTCTCGCACCCTGGCTTAAGGCAGCCTGCGAGAATCATGCATTCTCGTAGGCAAATGTATTGGTAGCCTGCGAACCTTCCTCAAAAATGTGATTTCTGGAAAGAGATGAAGGTAACTTTTCTCTGGAGAAAGTTCTAATGAAGAGCCTGAGTACACCATCATCAATACATCATCATGACGACCAAAATCATGTGTAACAGAATGCCCCCCAAAGTCTGAGATTGGAACCAGTGACAGTCGATAGACTTTGTAAGCTGCATGTGTGTGTCGAGAACCAGGAGCACATCTAATAGGAAACCTACGAACAATCAAGCATCTGCAGAGTATCATATATATCAATTCTGAGATAGGAATTCCCATACTCAGATCATAGACTAATGCCATTGTAGATATAGGTCATGGCCACCAATCATACACTGTGGATCCATGCTGGAAAAATATAGCATAGCCACTTGAATACACTGTGGATCTATGCGAGAAATTTCAAATCAAGACGACATAGACACAAAGCATACACAGTGGATCTATGTGTCGCAAATTATACATACTCCATCGCAACCTGTATCGCAAATATAATATCTAGGGTCTTCAATCTCATCGCCCAAAGTACGAATCTAACCATGTGATTACATGTGTTGAAGTCGAACATGGTAGAAACCACTTGATTACAGATCAATGATAAAACCGTTAACAAGTGAGAGGGAAATCACCATTGATGTCAATGACTCCCAAGGTACCATAGTACAATCCATCGAGTGTGAATAAATGAGTTGATGTCAAACATCCGACAGAATCTTTTGATCAGGGGTCAATGATGTAAACCCGCTGTCGAAAGCGAGGAAACTTGCCATTGAGGCATGCAAGCTCCAAGGTACTAAATAATTTCTAAGTATTGATTCCGGATAATGAGCTGAAGTCGATGGAACAAAATGCGTCACAGCAGGGCCTTGATGTATCCCCCATCAATGACACGAAATGATTAACAGAGTTTGAAGGTGAAACAAAGCATTTTGCAAATTGGACTGGACACAGGGAAGGCCGACACGGAGAGAATGGATAACTACAGATGGACGACTCAATATAGGTTTCAAATTGACTTCTCTTGAACATATGAATGACACAACCAATGAATTGGCAGCATTGACTCAAAGAAGACACGGGAAATGACCTTGTAGCAAATCAAATGAGAGACAAATGGATTTCCCAAACCGGCTTCAAATGATGAATAGGGGGTGTCATGTTCAAGAGAGACACTTACTTCCAATCAATACGAAGATGAAACATATCCCTTTCCCAAATTTTCCCCCACCATTTCTGGCAAGTACCTCTTTATTTTTACGCAAGCTTGAAGAGGATCACATATGCTTGTTTATATAAGCTCATCCTTCTGACGAGTCCCTCAGAGTATGTTTAACGAACCCTAAGAAGGAGTGGTGTGGTCCAATCACGGGTCTGTCAATGTTTGTTTAACGAGTCCAGAGATAGAAAACTCGAAGGTTTTTCAAGATTATAGAGATTGGAAAAACACTTAAAAGAGAACTCTCTCAGTTCCTTTTTTGTAAGATAGTCTGGATAAGACCGAAAAAGAGAGAAATTATCGCTTACCAGACTCGTACTTCAAATACTTTAGCGAGCGTGAAAATAGCAAGGTCGCTCGGCGATCTTTTCATGTTTAGAGAGTCTGAAAAGAGCTTAAAGAGGACTCCAGGGGGGTTCCTTTTTCGTATAACCTTATTGAGCCCGAAAAAGTGATAAAACTATGCTCGATCACGTTCTCCTATATTTTCGAGCGTAAGAACGGACAAAAACGACGCTCGAGGTTTTATGTAAAAACCCTAAAAACAATAAAAAACCCACCATAATGAAGAAAAATATGTCCATACCCTTGTGTTTAGTTATCAGTGTCATCACACCTGCAAGTCATTACACTCATCTTGATATTAGTGATTAGGTTTTAATCAATAGATAAGCATAAAAAACCCAAAATGACATAGTAAAAAGTAAATTAAATGGGTAAATAATCATTTTTACCATATCATTTCACAATTTCACTATTGAGCTCCAAAACCCTCATTTTACCCTCCGAATTTGGCGTTGATTTGCGGGAGCTACGAGAGATCATTTTACAAGACGTCTACAGCATTACGGTAAGCTCTTCATTCTTGACATTTTCATGGTTTAAATTTTTGATTTCATTGGTTAGTTTTTCATTTTCAAGTTGGTTTTTGAACCCTACATGCGCATAGGCATTCTCGCAGGCGGCCCATACGGGACCTACGAGAATGATGCGTTCTCGCAGATGAGCCTTGAGCCACCTGTGAGGTGTTCGCACTGTGAAAATGAGGCACCTGCGAGAACCGCAATCTCAAAAAAAAAATTAAATGTTTAGCCAATGAAAAAGATCTATATCATGAATAAAAACATTAATACTCCTTTTATGTCCCTTGTGCAGGTAAATAGCCACAAACATGGTGCTTGAGTGGCGAGAATGAGAACATGAAGAGGGTAACGCAAATGCTGAGAATCATCCTTCCACTATAGCTGCATTGAGAGATTGTGGGCTCTTAAAATACTTTCGCATCCCGGGCATGAGGGCCCAGGTCAGATTACTGGAGTATCTAATCCGTATGTGGGACCCATATCAGTAGGTTTTCAATGTAGGAGCTCATACTTTATCCATAGACATTGAGGACATATACTTTCTGACTTGGTTGTCCAGGCGCGGGTATTATGTCAGTCTAACCGGTAGTAGAGGTGGTGGGCTCAAAATGAGTGAGTACTGCAATCAATACTGTGTACCAGAGGCTGAAAGGAAAAAGGGAAAAGTTGTTATCTGGGGGGTACAAGACTTGACCCTCCTCACTATCCTCTTTACTATAGCTCGGATGGCCGGGAGTTCTTCTCCGCATATGGCATTACAGAGCTAATTCCAGTATGCCATCGAGTGTACTGAGCCTAGAGTATTCAACTGGGTTGATGTTGTGCTTCGCAGTATCAAAAAGCAATTAACCAAATGTAGGCACGGTGAATTGAAACAATTTGGGTATGGTTCTTTGTTGGTGTCCTTCTTCCTTGAGAGGGTCCCCGTATTCCGTCTACAGGTTGAGTGGAACCTACCGGGTCCTAGGGATCCAAGGATGTTGAGGTGGTGTCGGCTCATGGCCCGGCACGTGGCAGGACCAATCATCAAATATGACGATATTTTCTTTGACTGGCTCCATAACCAGATGCTGGTGGTCGATGACTACGCTTATGTCCGGTTGGATTTCCGAGGAGATCCGTATTTGGCACTGCCTGAGGATGCTCAGTGGGGTGACCTTGGTAAGAAGTACACGCATTTTCTCTTTTTAAATGTTTTTGTTTTTATGTATTTATTCGAAGACTAACACAAAATATTTGTTGATAACACAGATGTTGGACCATATAGACCTCCTGGCACCTCTCCTATCCAGTGACGAGGAGAGGTAGCAGCACCACCACCACAGTATGCCAAAGATTATTAGGTGGTGGAACAGAATTTGGAGGGCCTGACAGCAGATATTCCAGATATGACTCTGGAAGAGGTTCCATGACACGATCAGTGTCACACTGTAGGGGTATCAGCAGCTATGAGTCGACTGCTCCGTAGGGTTGCTAGGGAAGTCATGTGTTACCATGAACGTCATCTGTGATGTTACTTTGTAGAAGCTATGAGCTTCAAATTTTGATATTTTGGTCTTCGGACAAACTTTTTGTAAAAACAACAAACTCTTTTGATCGTTATATACAGATGGATTCTACCGGTTTACTTTATATTGTGTGAATTAAAATGTGTTTGATTTATAAATGGTTCAAATGTCTGTCCAATACATAATTAGCCAATGCATCTGTTAATGTATTAAGACATCTAGGAATATGTTGATATTCAATGTGATCAAAATAACGTTCCAAGAGGCGAATTCGCAAATACACCCATAACAAAGTAGGACTTCGAATAGAGTAGATATTACTTAGCTATAGTACTACAAGCTACGAGTCAAGTCGCACAACCAAATGACGAATTCCAAGCGAGATAACATCAACCAATAATTCAATGACGGCGCTATACTCTGCAATGTTGTTGGTCACACGGATGAGACATACACCTCGTAAAGATATAAGTTCGTTTGTTGGGGCATAGATTGCCCACGCAGCGGAAGCTAAGTTCCGAGTACTGCGGCTAGCACCATCAGCGAAGCCAATATAAGGTAGCGAAGACTCCGACATCTGGCAATCAAACACAACATCACATAAGGGCAGAGACTAGATAACGTCAAAAGCAAACTAAAGTAACACACACAAAGTATGATACATAAAATACAAGTACTTGTGCACAAATGACTTATGCATAGTACTTCTTCAAAAACAACCCATTCCTGGGTTCACTCAAAGGGATACCATCGTAATCAACCAGCTCATATTCTCCTTTATCCAAAACTCGGCGAACAATATAAGGACCTCGCCACATTGGTTCGAATTTCCCAGCTCCTAAGACATCTCAATCCTATTCATAGAGAAGAACAAGATCACCTTCAGAGAAAACGCGAGGCTTGACATGCTTGTCATACTGTGCCTTGACACGTTTCTTCTGGGCTTCTATGATTAGAGTGGCGTCGCGTCGAGTCTCTTCTAATCGCATTAAATATAATAGACGTTCTTCTTCGGCATAAGTATTGGGTAAGAGTTCGACAGCTAGCTTCAGAGAAGGTATCTCACATTCTATTGGAAGAATGGCTTCCACACCATAGACTAATCGAAAAGGCGTAAACCCCGTAGCGGATTTAACAGATGTCTGGTATGCCCACAATGCCGAAAACAACATTGTGTGCCAGCTTGTTTTATGAATTCCTATCATCCGTCGAAGAATAGTTATAAGAACCTTGTTGATTGCTTCGACCTGGCCATTAGCTTGTGGATAATAGGGTGACGAGTTATCATGATGAAGACCCAACTTTTCTTTAAGTTCAGACACCATAAAATTCCTAAAATGACTACCACGATCAGTGACGATAGCTTGGGGAACACTGAAACGAGTTATAACGTGGTTAAAAAGAAATAAGGCTGCAATCTTTCTAGTATTATCAAATGTTGGCATCGCCTCGGCCCATTTTGTAAAGAAATCAACAGCTACAATGATGAAACCATGCCCCCCGGCCGAGTGAGGGTGACATGTCATGAAATCGATGCCCCATTTTGCAAAAGGACCAACTGAGACCATAGGATGAAGAGGGGCAGGATGTGACTGAATTTTCTGATTGTAGGTCTGGCAGGCATGGCATTTCTGAACGGCATTAATGCAGTCGTTGAACAAGGAAGGCCAAAAATATCCTGCGTGTAATATCTTTTGGGCAGTAGCATACCCAGACATATGACCACCACATGCTCCGGAATGGCAGTCATTCAGAGCTTTCTCGGCTTCGTCATATGTTAAACAACGTCGAAAAACAGATTCAATTCCACCCGACGGTAAAGAGTATCTCCGAGGATTATGTATTGACGAGCTTGATAGCGTATGCGACGTCGTTCATTACTAGACAAAGCAGGCCGGAAAGTCTGAATTTGGAGATATATAATGATATCTCCATACCAAATATCGTCAGTGCTAATAAGGAAAAGAGATTCATCGGGTAATGAATATACTGCTACGTTTTCCGTTGCAGAGTGAGGAAAATCACATATCAACTCAGCAAAAACTAAGGATTTCTTGGACTTGGCGTGATCGAATTCCAAGTCAAACTCCTGGAGTATGACAATCCATTTGGAATATTTTCCCCCTAGCAATTGACGTGTCAAAATATGTTGCATAGGGTTGCAATGAGAAATCACCATAGTTTTCCATGAGAGGATATAATGCCGAAACCACTGGACAGCTTGAACGGCAGCCAAGGCCAGTTTCTCAACATGTTGATACTTGATTTTAGTGGGTGTGAGACTTCAACTCAAGTAATAAACAACATGTTCATCATGTGCATCATCCTCTTGGACAAGGACCATGCCAATAGTGTACTCCGAGGCAGCAAGATAAAGGAAATAATCACGACTATAATCAGGAGGAAAGAGAAGCGGAGCTCGTGTGAGGGACAACTTCAAAGATTCAAAAGCATTATTGGCAATGGTATCCCAAACTAAATCTGAATCTTTCTTTAGTATCTGTGTAAAACCACGAGTGATCTCGGCGTAATTCGGGATGAAACGACGAAGAAAGTTTGCTTTCCCCTACAAAATTTGCAACTGGCGCAGTGTATAAGGAGGAGGGAGATTAAGAATCGCCTCAACCTTAATAGGATCCACATGGATCCCTTGACGTGAAACGATGAAACCTAGAAGATGGATGGATTCTACACAAAAGACGCATTTATGAGGATTTAAACGAATTCGATAGAACCGGCAATGAACGAAAATAGCTCAGAGATGAGTGGGGTGATTGACTCGACGTACAGAATGAGTTGGTAAATCGTCCAAATAGGGTTGAACGATATGCTTTATATCGTGAAAAGCATAAGACATAGCACGTTGAAATGTCGCGCCAGCGTTCTTAAGACCGAAGGGAAGTTTCCTATAGGCAAAAGTACCCCAAGGACAAATAAAAGAAGTTTTATGTTGGTCCTCAGGAGCGATGTTAATTTGATTATAGTCGGAGAAACCATCCATGAGAGAGAAGATTTCGCTTCCGGCACAGTCATCGACAATCTGGTCGACAAAAGGGGTTGGAAAGTTGTATTTTGGACAGGCTTTGTTAATATCCCTATAATCAACACATACACGAATACTGCCTCCTTTCTTATCAATTGGTATAGGGTTGGAAACCCATTCTGTCAGAGCCACGGGATAAATAAAGCCGGCTTTGAGAATTTTTTCAACCTCAAGCTTGATAGTCACTGCTTTACGTGGGTGTACTGGACGTAGGCGCTGCCGGACAGGTTTAGCTCCAGGTTATGTCTTAATATCATGGACAACAATAGCAGGGTCGATACCTGGCATCTCTTCGTAACTCCAGGCGAAAATATCACGAAATTCTTTGAACAGAGAGGTATAGGTGACGATTTCATCCGGAGAACACGAAGCTCCAATATGAACATTTTCAACTATCCCAGGTTTAACGGATATGTCAATGGGAATCGTGGGAGAGATATTACTGAGGTTCCCTTCGGCAAACACATCATGTGAAGATCCGGGAACGGTCGATATGACAACAATGGTCGACAGAGTCGAAATCCATTGGCAGTGCTCGAGAGTGTGTTGTTCCAAAAAGAGTATGGAATGATGATGCCCATCGTCCCAAGGGGTGTCCTCCATGACGGACATGATCATCTCATCAGTGGGAAAGATGACACGGAAAGGATCTGGAGACAACTCGTCAAGAGAGGGTGTAGAAGGTGTTGTCGATTGAATGGCTTGATAAGTAGACTCAACGAGACTTAACGGCATAACGTCGCCGAAACGAGTGTGATCTCCAGGGTCGGGGACTATCCAAGGGTCAAAAGACACAGGAAGTTCATGAGGTACAGAGGAGATCATTTTGATAGAAGCAACTGACGGTCATGGAACATCGGATGGAGGAATGGGGAAAGTACCCATTAGCGAAGAATCCTTTAAAAGGCCTACACCGACATTCTCGTAACCCGGCAGGGTTTTAGCTATAAATGACACGTTGCCAGTACGAGTATCGGAATTAAAGAAGGCAAGTTGGTCAACTGTAACAACCTTTCCTTGATGAGGAAAACGTACTACACGAAAAAGTGTTGACACAACAACGCGCATGGAATCCATCCAGCTACGACCAAGCAGAAGATTATAATCAAGGGGAGCATCGAAGACTTCCACTTCAACTTGGACTATCTTACCTTCCAGAGTAACGGGAACCGATGGAAGAACACCGTAAGGCTTAAAACTAGAGCCATTAAAGGCTTTCAGAGTATTTTGTGATTCATTTAAGGGAGGAGAGACAATGGCTTTCCAACAAGCAAAAGACATTACACATGTAGAGGCACCCTCATCGATAACAGTTCGGCAAATGTTCTTGTCAAAGACAACAACCTGTATCTGGAACGCAAGCTGAGGGGGTAACCATGGAATATGATCTTCCAAGTCAAAGACTATTAAATTCGTATCTGTTGGGTCAATTCCACCTATAGCTTTCAACAGAGCCTTCTGTTGTGCAGGACAAGACTGAAGGACTTCAAGAGCAGACATCGCTGAAGGTTCCTAGGCCAGATCTTCCACAATACTGTAGTTCTGGGCCGCACGAGCATGAGGATTGAAAGCCGACTTGCGAACAACACCCTTAGGGGGTCGTAGGATTGTATCAGGGCTCGATCTTTCGAGATGAAGAGGACCGTTTGTAGGTGGAGTCTGTGGAGAAGGTTGTACCAAAGCAGGAGGTAAATCGTCAACCTTCTCTTTAGACAGAGTATAATCTTTGGCCCTAGTGGTAATCGCAACGTTATTTTTCTTAGAATCACCAGTACACATCAAAACGTATGAAGTCGTAGAAGTAGATGGTTGGTCATGGATGACCAACTGAGCTTGTTGTTGAGACGGGAAGGGTTGGGACAAGACTACCGGCGTATACGGTTTGGGTGTTCCTTGAAGGAACTTAGTAACTTCGGCATGTCATGGACAATCCTTCGTGTAGTGATCATCACCACAGATAAGGCAAGGGTATCGTGGTTTGCGCTTATCCCGGTCTTCAACAGGAGGAGTTTTAGTTTGCTCAATTGGATTATTATTTTTGCTCTCCTTATTCTTGCCTCTCCCTTTTTTAGATTTATTTTTACCGATCGGGGTAGAGCATTTTGAACATTAGAAGAAGTAGATTTTGGGGTTGTACTTGAAACAGAATGTGAGTGGGCATGAGTAGTACCAATCACACCATCAGCTGCATGCGAGGCAGTTGGAGCATTTGAAGTGCTGGAAGTACCAGGTCGAGGTAATTCAGGTAGTAAATCATAAAGTGTTCCCGTTTGCGAATAAACGAGATCAAGATATTGAGCACGACTTATAGCCTGCTCCTCCGTAACAACACCACCCATGGCAATGTCTTTACCAATTTCGTTCACAAAGGATTTTGTAAACCATTCAGCCAGTAACTGATCGGGTAGCTCAAGTTTAATGAGACGTCGTCGCCGTCTCCACTCATGTATATGATCAGAGATATGAGTGCCCTTATTCTGTTTGAAGGAAGTCAAAATCTCAGTCCCAGTATCATAACGGATTGGTAACTGGTAATGTGTAAGAAAATCCATAGCTAGGGTGTTGAAATCAGAGAAGAAACCTCGTGGCAATTCAATATACCACTTCGCAGCAGAACCAGTAAGAGTTCGTTGAAAAAGACGTAGGTGAATAGAGTCATCCATCAAAGAGTTGGATGAACACCATTGGTGAAAATTCATAACGTGATTGTTCGGGTCCTCTCCCACCTTTCCATCGAATTTATGAATGTCCGATGGAAGCTTTGCTGGAATAACGGGCCAGTGGGGAGAGTGACGAATAGGATCATTTAGAATCCTAGACAAATATGGCAAATCCAAAGTAGCAAGAAAAGGTAATTGTCGATTGACTTGTGGGTACTGGTGACTTTGAGGTGGAAGCCCTATTGGAAAACCAGTAGGCCCGTACGTCGTCTGCCTATAATGGGAATATCCTCACTGATTCGGTGGTGGTTGGAGAGGATAGTAATTCCAAGGATTGTAACCTTGAGTTTGAGTAGGGTCCTGAGTCTGAGCATTCTGACCCTGTCCTCCCCAAATAGGATTAGGTATACCTGGATATGGTTGGCCGATAGTAGGAGTAGGTTGTTGCCCCCCAGTCGTTTGAGGGAGATTTTGTAGCATCTGAGTCCAATATTGGGCCAAAGAAGGAGGTATATTTTGTCCAAAAGGTGGAGTTGGTCCACCTATCGTAGGTGGAGTTCCAACCGGAAGTTGTGTGCCAATCGTAGTTTGGGTAGCAGTTGGAGTATGTCCAGCATGAGGAAAAGGAATTGTGCCTTCTTGTCCACCAACAGGAATCTGCAAGTTTGGTGCAATAGACGGAATAGTGCCACTAGGATGAGGAATGCCAGAAGGAAATTGAGGGAGTGTCGGAATAAAACCGGGAATAGGGTTCCCATGAAAAGAAGGACCACCAGGAGTACCAGAAGGGTTTTGCAGGGGTGTTGGATTTGAAGCATTCAACAAAGCATTCAACGCATGGTAACCGGGTGGTAGTGTTGGAGTAACATTGGGCGTTCGCTGGGTGTTTATAGGAGGAATTCCAGCTGTAACGAACTCGGTTGGGACACTCGTAGTGTTCGCGAGATGGTCCACCTCAATAGGGAGAACAAAGTGATAAGTAGTATTCACCGGTACAGTCTCTGTCAGAGAAAACACCAAAGGGTTGAGTTCAGAGACCACAGGCGAACCAGGACTAAAAAGAGTCCTGCGGAAATCACCTGCAGACCAAAAAGGATCTTGGCCTTCTACACCGAGAAAAGGCCCAACGGGTGATCCAGAAGAAGTAACAACTAAGTCTCTGGAAGAATTTAATCGCACAAAAGGTCGTTCACCACGACGAATGCGATAGTCCTCTCTAGTATTGGTAATTCGAAAAGGTTCTAGAGATTCAGTTGATTCTACGTGAGGTGTGGTGACAATTGGGATGCCACTTGTGTCCCCGTGTGGTGGGGTAACAACTGGGACTTCACTCTGGTGAGGAGAGCTCTCAGGTGTACCAGTAGGCAAGGGTTGAGAATCGTCCAGATGTTCTGGAGATAAACCTTGCATTCTACATGAACGTCGTGGGGGAGCAATTGTAAATGAATGACAAGCTCCGCGAAGAAATCCTTAAGGCCAACTTTCAAGAAACAAACAACATGCACTAGTAAACAAAATCTAGGAAGCAATCACCAGACAAACAAGATCTTCTAATTTCGAAGCCACTAGTTGGTGATGAAATCCAATGTCGCAACAACGAGACGAGAAGGGGTGGGGCTATGGTGAAAAAGTTACGTTGACGACCTGCTTAACGGACTTACACCCTGGTGCAAGCTCCCACACATAATCGTGGGTATACCCTCCAAGGAGCCCGAGTGAGTTTGATCAACGTCAATTCCAGGTACCGTGAAGACTTTCCCCTCCACAGTCACCTTGGGTAAGAACCTAGGGAGATAGGCCACTAAGGTCACCACAAACAACAGTAAAGCCTGGGGGAACAGTCGACAATCCGATCCACACGCAAGGGCAGGGTATCTAGCCCGAAATCAACTCAAAAGGCTTCCACTCATCATTGTGGGTATACCTCCGAGTGACCCCCGTAATACGTGAAATCTCTACACTGATGTCAACAAAGCAGGGTGAGTAACTCTGCCAACACCAATGTGACCTAGTGCTTGACCCTTGTGTTAGAAGGGCTTCCCAGGACAATATGTTGCAAATGGAATTTAACACTCCCTAACTCAAGATGCTATTGTGTGTGTTGATATTTTGGAGATTGTATCTCTCTTCCTACTCCAAAGCACTAGCCTAGCTAAATGTTGGTGTAAAAGAGCCCTAGAAAAGAGTTACTAGATAAATTTTAAGATTATGCAGTATTGTTAAGAGCTGTTGTTTACTCAAAGGTAACGGAAGTGAAACTCATGTTGTATGACTCTGATCCAATAATGCAAGGATGATAATGAAATGTATCACTTTTCATTCATTGAATCCTATATATGGGAGAGAGAGAAGTTTTCTAGATCAACCATGAACTATATGAAAAATTTCCTTTCAAATGTCAATGCAAACAATCAGTTATCAAATGACTATTCTCTATATTTCTCTTTTTCAATACTTCAACAATCTCTAAAATTTGATTTTCAATGTTTTGTAAATGACAAAAACAATTTAATGAAAGAAAAACTTTGTGTTCACTTTTCAAAAAGAACCCTCACTATATCAATGAGAGAGCAGGAAATCAAATCATAACAAATCAAGCAATAACAACTCAATCAACTCTTTCAATGAAAGCAAAAATAAAAAACAAACCAAATCATCTTCTCAATGCAAACGAAAATGTTATTTCGAACTAATAAGCAAATGAGAAAAAACCAAGTACCCAACTTTCAACCAATCACTGGTTCTCAACTAATCAAACACACTCAGAATCTGAAGTCAGAGAGAATGGTTTTGCAAAGAAGAGTTAAGAAACGAAAGTCAAGTCACAAATGGCAAGAAAAAGCCTTGAAACCCTAAGAGTATTCATGCATGCAAACTAAAGCAAGAAAAGTATCAAGCAATAGTCCAAGAAACTCATAAGATGTATTTCAATTGATCTGGGCAGTTAGAAAGACAAAACTCAAATTCCAAATTTTGAAAAAGACTGTTCGCAGGCAAGCAATATAACACAGTGCGAGAATCTATGATTCTCGCAGGCAACCTTTGAGCAAGGTGCGAGAACCTCGCACTGAACCCTATGAACAGGGTGCGAACCTGACCAGTTCTCGCAGGCTGCAATGGAGTGCAGTGCGAGAATTCCTGAACATATCAAAAAAATTGAAAAATGAAGTAAATTTTAAGAAGGCTTCTGGACCCAGAAGGTCTATCAAGATATCCTGAAGACTCAGAGACTGATAGGACAGGAGAAAAATGAAACCAGAGCAAATGGCCACAGAAAAATATCAAAATCCACAAAGAAAATGGGATTGTTCCATAGTGGAGTCACTAATTTTGTTATTGGATAAATCCGTAAGTGTGGACACAAACCGATCTCCCTAGATCCACCTGGATCTAGAACAAATCAAGACAGAATAATACTCTTTCCCTAGATTTAGACTATTGAATGAACTAGGAGGTAAGAATCATAAACATATTGTATGATTGCTTCCCTTGGTCTTTGTTGTTCCAGCTTTGCTCCGATGCTCTTGTACAGTCAAGACCAGGACAACTCAAACCAATCGAAGTGAAAACAACTTAATATATTCAACAGTTAATCTATGTATATGATCAAGGAGTTATACAATAAAGAAGACATATCTTTATGGGAAAGGGACATATTACTGTATCATATTGATTGAAAGCAAAGATTACAACCTGATCCTTGATGTTGCAAACCTCCTTTCGATGGCCCTTAGCTCTGACACACACACTTTCTCACTTGCATGAATAAGATCAACCACCTTTGATAAACTTGTTGGAGTTGTCTAGTTGTTGTAGCTTCAGTGCTTCACACAATCTTTCATCAATTCTCCAATATCTTCTTAACCTTGTTTGCTTCTAACCTTTTCCATGAGAATCCCCTCAATATATAGGAGAGAATGAATTAGTTACTTGGATAAGAATGATCCCAAAATATCAGGAAATCCAGTACTTAGATAACCATTCGAATGCCATCTCATCCTTCTAGAAGATTCCCTTCTAGAAGCTTCAAGAATTCATCCGTTTTCCCTTCTTTAGAAAGTGTTCGCACCCTAGCAGTTAGACACAATGCGAACTTCTCGCACCCTGGCTTAAGGCAGCCCGCGAGAATCATGCATTCTCGCAGGCAAATATATTGGTAGCCTGCGAACCTTCCTCAAAAATGTGATTTCTGGAAAGAGATGAAGGTAACTTTTCTCTGGAGAAAGTTCTAATGAAGAGCCTGAGTACACCATCATCAATACATCATCATGACAACCAAAATCATGTGTAACACCTGGTCACAAAGGAGCAGGCCTGGATGAGGGGCGCTTAGGTTTATCAATTGGCAAGATGGGTCCTGAAGAACCGAGAGTGATCTTAGTCGTTCATCTCGGAGGGGCACGTGGTGCGCGATTAGGCCCTTTTCCTTTTCACCCATCGCGACTTTGAAGCGCAAGGAGCAGCTCTTTCATATCCCCGAGACGCGAAGCGCCAAAGACGTCCGGGACCCAGGCCCACAGTATTTCCGAATTAGTTCAGGACCATCAGATCATAGAGGGGCGCGTGGCACCCATTAGGCCCTCTCGACATTTCTCCCATCGCAACTTCGAAAAGGAAATATCTGCTCCTTCCTATCCACGAACCCCGAACGCCAAAAGCACCTTTGAAGATAGGCACAAGGTCACAGCCTGAAGTCACTTGGAGGTGATAGTAAGAGTTGCGCAAACGGCCAAAATACCGAGTATAGCTACATACGGGATCACCATGTTCTCCAGGTACCAGTTCAACTTGATCTCAACTCTGATACCTTCTCAGAGTAAATGAAGAAGAGAGAGGGTGGTTGAAACCTCACCTCACTCGTTAATTGCAAGGTATGGATGTCCCGGCGAGAAGTCTGCCCGAGATGGTCGCCTATATTGATTCTTTCCACAGAAGCCATGTCGAGTCCTCAACTCACCAGGGAATCTTGCGCATGCTAATTCATCATTTAAGGGGCTCAGTTACCCCTTGGCACGAGCAATGCAGAATTAAGGTGGCGTATGATAGAGGAGTGCAGGCCAGATTTGATTGAAGGGACACCTCATCCCGAAAGTCTAGGAGGCCTCTAATGGGTAAATGTTTAGGAGTATATATACTTTGTTTTGATATCTTTCAAAGGATCGATGGTAGAGAAAAGCTCCCGATTGTAAAGTTTTAACAGACACTCTAGTTCTTTGGTTATGCATCTGTATGTAAGATTTCTTGTTTAATGACAGACATTTTTCTTACCCCATCTAGTTTTCATCTCATACCGAGGGAGTTCATGATTGACTGATTCACATGAATTATTGCAATTATGTTATGATAAAGGATTTATTGTCGCATTGTTGTATTCTCCGGTTTTCTGCATTTGAATGTAAGAAGATCTTGCGTTTAGATGTTTTCTCCTACAGTCTATTAGAAACCTGATGTTTACGACAAACCTTTGCATTTATCTTATACAAGTCTTCCCCCTACTCACCCTTACTACAACTCACTGTCTGAAGTTTATCTAAGACCTCACTTGCCCATGCATGCCTGGCCTGGTTTCGGAGTTAGAACAATATTTTTTGGAGTTAACTTCCATTCGATCCCCCCCTTTTATAAACAAATCATGACATAAACTGAAGGGAGTCGGGCTCTGCTCCTGCAACAATACAGGAGTGACTTTTGACGCTAACATTTCTGGCGTCGTTGTCGGGGACGAAGTTGAAAATTTTCCATGAGATTGAATGACATTGAGCCTTTGATTTTGAAGGTGCATCAGGTATCAAAACCTTTGAAGATTGCTACTATGCACTTGGCGACTCCATTGTGACGAATCCACTGTGGCAAACCTGTCGTGTTAATTGTGGCTTTCAGAGGCAGACACATGCAGTCCCATACACAACTGCCTCTAGCTATAGCTGAAACTGATCCGGAGGTGGTTCTTAGAAAAGAAAAGGCCTCTGAAGGAGAAGCTTTCACCGCTGAATCAGGTAATCCGCCATCTCCTTCTGTAGGAACTCCATTTTCTCATCCTCAGTTTCTTAGCAGACCTTTTTCTGAAGTTTCTCGTTTCCTGAATTTCGGGAGTGTTCATGTTGAGTTTCCCCCCTTGGTATGAGATTGAAGGGAGAAACCCTTGTCACTCCCCTCTCCCCTGAAGATGTACCTTGGTGTAGACCCAGTACCACAGAAGATTTCCCCACTCCTAGCTTTACCACTACTCCTTTTGTTACTATTGCTACTTCTGCACAAAGAGAAGCATCTGCTAGCTTAAGCCCGTTAGCCTTGTCCCTAAATCCCTTGTTGTTTCCCATTCCACTTAAGAGATCATCCCCAGTATCCCCTTTTCGGGCTCCTTCTCCTCCGAGTTCTTCTCCACATAATATCCCTATGGCAGGAGAAAATCCCCCTATGACCAGAATGGAGGCTATTATAGCCGCTAGGTATGCTCCCTTTGTGCTACCCCAGCCTCTCAATGCCCTCCCAATAGATGGTTACCTCAAGCAGCTGCCCAAGTTTACAGGCGAGGGGGACATAACTGCAGAAGAACACCTAGAAGCCTTTTACAGTTTTACATATGATAATGTTATCATGCATGCAGACATGTGGATGAGGATTTCCATCCATAGTCTTCAAGGCGAGGCTAGAAAATGGTTTAAGGCCCTGCCTCCTGGATCTATTGATGGGATCGAAGATTTGGATAACGCCTTTTTGAGACAGTGGGGAGATAAAAAAAGACTTCATGTATTACATGACAGAGTTTGGGTCTTTAAAGAGAAAAGAAGGAGAGTATGTCTCTGACTTCTCCAAGACATTCAATAAAATGTACAGTAAAATCCCTGCTGAGATAAAACCCTCCGAAGCCTCTACAAAGATCACTTATGCTAGCGCCTTTGATCCTGATTTCTATCTCCTGTTGAGGGAAAGAAGAGCCACTACTCTGGCCCACATGCAGGATGCAGTCGTGGAGGTAGAATCTAACATATTGGTCGTTGACCGAAACAGGAACACTGCTGATAGAAACACATCCAGGCAGAGTCCTGAAGCTTCCCCATCCAGTTCCTCCCCCCTACCCCTTCAGACAGATGAGACAACTAGAGTGCTAAAATCACTTTCTGCCAGGATGGAAAGGTGGGAATTAGAAGGGAAGCCCATCTACAGAAGTCCCCAAAATACAGATAGCAAGGGCTTCAGGAGGTCTAATAACAATGTGCCACAGGATTTCCCAAGGGAATATAAGAGCAGAGATAGAGATGATCAGAGGATTCAAACCCCTCTCCAGAACAACCTAGTTTCTCATGAGAAAGGGGAGGGGGTGGATGAACTCGACCCTGAGATCCACTGCATCAAGGACACTTCCTCATTTCCTCATTTGACTCAATCAGCATATGAAGAATCCCTTATCAACACTCAAATCAACGAGTTGAGTAGAGGGGAAAAATCCAGCAACACTCCTAACGGATATAATCTCAGGTCAAGAAAGAAAGAAGGGAATTTTGATAGCCAGGATCAGCCCCTCATAGCAGAAAGACCTACTAAGGCTGCAGCAACCACTACTAAAGAAAAGAAAACTCAGAATGCTTCACCAGCAGCCAAGGAACCTATCTCTGAGGTAAGGGAAGCTCCTAAGCCTGTTCCCTCCTTCAATTTTGAGCATGAGATTCAGAAGATTAGAATCCCTGTACCCCTATCCGAACTAGTTAAAAATGAAGATTTCAAAAGGTCCCTCTCCAAGCTGCTACAATCTGGGCCCCCCCAACCTTCCACTGACTCAATAAATCTCCAAGATGAAAATCCAGCAATTGTCCTAGGGCCCATGGTAGAAGATAGAGATGATTCATCCCCCCCTTTCTACACGTCCCTGAACATACATGATAAAGTGTTGCATAACTACCTCATGGATTCAGGAGCTTCCCATAACCTTATGCCCAAAATAGTAATGGAAGAATTGGGACTGGAGGTGACAAAAAATTATCATGATTTGTACTCTTTCGATTCAAGGAGAGTGTAGTGTCTGGGATTCATCAAAGACCTCGCGATTTCTCTGTTTCAGCTTCCCATGAAGAGTGTGGTCATGGATATTGTGGTAGCTGATGTCCCCCCCAAATTCGGCATGCTGCTGTCGAGATATTGGATTAAAAAGCTTGGAGGAACATTACAGATGGATCTCACGTATGCTACCATTCCAGTTTTCGGAGGGAAACAAAGGAGGTTATATAGGGAAGCTCAACTGGCCTACATTGTTAGTGACAAAGAAAACCCCACCAACCATCCTATCTTTACACTTGACACTGATCTGGGGTCTAGTTTATTGCAGCTCACTGATGCTCTTGAAGACCCTTTCCAATTCAGAAAGCAGCCCAGTCTTAATTATCTGATTCCCCCTCCAACCATCTCTGTCTGGAAGATGTTTTTCGACGAAGATTCTTCTAGCGAAGGCACTGGCATCGGAATAGTGTTCATATCACCTTCTCAAGAGACCATATCCCTGTCATACAAGCTGGAATTTGAAACCACCAACAATGTGGCAGAGTATGAAGCTCTTGTTCTGGGTATGAGGGATGCAAAAGAAATGGGAATTAAAGAGATAGCAATATTTGGAGATGTTGAGTTGATTATCCAACAAGTCAGAAATGCTTATCGTGCTAATAATCCCCGGCTCATAAATTACAGAAATGAGGTATGGGACCTGATTGATAATTTCTTCTTGGCCTTTAACATTTCTTTCATTCCGAGGGGGGAAAATACTTCAGCCGGTTCTCTAGCTGTCTCATCTAGTTTTCTCAAAGTTCCTCTGCCGCCTATGGTCAAGTACGATGTTGAAATAAAATATAGGCCCTTTGTACCAGACAATGTCAAGCATTGGAAGGTATTTGAAGATGATCTGGAAATCAAAAAATTTCTCCAATCTGTTGATGAATTTTTTGCGTTGCACATTGATCAGGATCCTGACCTGGAAGGTGACCCTCACCCTGAGGTGTTTTTAAATGAAATTGCTAATCACCAGATTATTCAGCTGCCTAGCAATCACATTCTGAGGGGACTAGTACCTTTGGAAAGATTGTTCGATGGGAATGATGTGGCAGTAAAGGGTAAGGTTTCAAATGAAGGTGCCGACACAGCTAAGTGTAACATTGGCACACAGGAGGATCCCAAGTTTGTCAAATTATCAAGCAGCCTGACCAATGAACAGAGGGAGGAATATATTGATTTATTAAAGTAATTCACTGATGTGTTTGCGTGGACCTATGAAGACCTCAAGACTTATGACACATCTATCATTGAGCACAAGATCCCACTGAATGAAGAGGCTAGGCCATTCAGACAGAAGTTGAGACAGATAAATCCCATGTTGTTTCCCATCATGGAAAGAGAAGTGAAGAAGTTGTTAGATGCCCAAATCATTGTCCCCTTAAGATATTCTAAATGGGTGTCCAATTTGGTCCCGGTGAGGAAGAAAAGTGGAGAAATCAGGCTTTGTGTCGATTTCAGGAACCTAAACAGGAGCTCAAAGAAGGACAATTATCCCCTGCCCAACATGGAACACATATTGCAGAGGGTAACCAGTGCATCTAGGATTTCCATGATCGACAGCTTTTCTGGTTATAATCAGATATCAGTCATGCCTAAGGACAGAGAGAAAATGGCCTTCACCACTCCTTAGGGCACATTCATGTATACCAAAATGCCTTTTGGGTTTATGAATGCAGGAGCAACATTTCAGCGAGCCATGGACATAGCCTTCATCAGGGAGAAAGATCAGTTTGTGGTAATCTATCTGGATGACATCACAGTCTTCTTGAGGTCAGATAAAGAGCATTGTTGTCAGCTGAGGAAAGTTTTCTTGAAGTGTCGAAGGTTTGGCCTTTCCCTAAATCCCAATAAATCTTTGTTTGCTATGAAAGAAGGGAAGCTATTAGGTCATATAGTATCAGCAAAGGGAGTGAGGATTGATCCTGGCAGGGTAGAGGCAATTCAAACCCTGTCACTTCCTAGATCTAAGAAGGAAGTTCAGGCCTTTTTGGGGAAGATTAATTTTCTGAGGAGATTTGTCTCAAATTTTGCTGAGCTGGTGAAACACATCACAACCATGCTCAGGAAGGGAAATGAAGTAAAATGGACCGTTGAACCCAGGGAATCTTTTATCCAAATAAAAAGGGCATTGACTGAGGCACCTGTGATGATCAGTCCTGACTATTCCAAAGAGTTCCTAATTTTCTCTTTCACTTCTTTTGATATAGTAGCAGCGGTCTTGTTGCAGAAAAATGAGGAAGGGAGAAAGAAACACATTGCCTTCTTCAGCAAGGCATTAAGAGATGCAGAAATCAGGTATGAAATCATGGAGAAACAGGCCTATGCCTTATTGAAAGCTCTCAAATCTTTCAGATTCTATGTCCTACACTCAAAAGTGACCACATATGTTCCTTCAACCTCTGTGAAGGACATCCTTGTACGGCCTGACATAGACAGGAGGAGGAGTAAGTGGATAGCCAAGATCCTGGAGTTTGACTTGGAGATAAGGCCTACCAAATTGATTAAAGGTCAAGGTTTAGCCAAGCTATTGGCTAAAGCAAATTGCAGAGCCTTGGGGGTAGATTTCATCAATGCATGTTCAGAAAATCAGCAGAATCAGATGTCTGATGTAGATCCTCAAACATAACCCATGTTGGCTCAATGTCCTTGGTATAAGGATGTCATATATTTTTTGTAGGAATTGCAGCCTCCAGATGGTCTGCAAAGAAACAAGGCAAGAGATCTAAAGCTCAAAGCAGTCAGGTACTGCCTTGTCGATCAAATTTTATACTGGAAAGACCCCCTCGGGGTGCTTTTAAAATGCATGAATCCGCAAGAGGCTGACAGGAACATAGTTGAATTTCACAGCGGCCTATGTGGAGGGCACCATTTCTAGAAGACCACAGCTCACAAAATTCTCAGAGCTGGGTACTACTGGCCCACCTTGTTCACTGATGTCTGTAGAGAAGTTAGAGCCTACATCCCATGCCAAATTTTTCCAGGAAAGAAACAACTCAAATCTCTTCCTTTAAAGTTTGTAGTTGTTTCTGGACCTTTCCAACAATGGGGCCTAGATTTTATTGGAGAAATCCACCATGCTTCCAGTGGGCAGCACAGATGGATCCTGACTGCTACATATTTCTTTACTAAGTGGATCGAAGTTATCCCCACCAGGAGTGCTTCCCACAAGGTAATTATTGGATTCCTGGAAGACCTCATCACAAGATTCGGCTACCCAAGAAAGATTTTTACCGATAACGCAGCCTCATTCAAGGCTGAGCTGTTAGCCAAGTTCTGTGAGAAATTTGGGATCAAACTGATTCACTCTACCCCATACTATCCCCAGGGAAATGGTTTAGCAGAATCCTCCAACAAAAGCCTGATAAGGATCATCAAAAGACTATTGGAGGACAACAAAAGGGCCTGGGATTCAAAGTTGAAATTCACTCTATGGGTCGATCGAGTGACCACAAAGAGCTCTATAGGTGTCTCCCATTTCCAATTAGTTTATGGAGCAGAAGCTATTTTCCCTATTCAACTAGCCATTCCTGTAGCAAAGTTCTTCAAGGATCATCGAGAAGAACCTGATGACATGATCAGAGGAGTTCATCAACTGGTAGAGGTCCAGCGGGCCAGAGAGAAGGTAATGGACAGAATTCAGGACCATCAACAGAAAGTCAAACTGGCTTTTGACAGGAAAGTCAAGAAGAAAGAGTTTGAGATCGGGGATTTGGTGCTTAAGTGGGATGCACCCATGCAAGACAAGGGAAAACATGGCAAGTATGATGCCCTATGGATTGGGCCTTTCAAAATCTCTGAGGTTTTCTCAAACAACACATACAGGTTGCAGGATTTGGAGGGTGAAGAGGTTTTCATCAGCCCAGTAAATGGGCATTTTCTGAAGAAATGTTTTTTTTGAGCCTTAAACGGCTCCTTTGTTTGTAAATATTGTCCTTTTGGTTCTTTGTTCATTTTCTTTCTTATTATTTTCGGCTTAGTAAATGACTCCATAGCCCAATAGCAAGGCACTGAAGCTGCAAATGAGTTCTTAGAGCATCACAGGGATGACTCTATCCCCCATGGAGCCTAATGTTAACAACAACTTTTTTCATCGGGCACAAAAGTACCCAGGTCTGCAGGTTGCACGAGAAGCGCCCAAGCGCAGCACGGAAGAATCTCTTTTCAGGGTACAAGTCAAGCGAGCGGGCGAAGTTTGTTGTCAAGCGGCCGAGACCCATCTATAAAGTTGGTCGATGGTCACCAAGATCTCGGGGCTACCAAGTTACCCGAGGTATAGCGTCAGAGAAAGCACCTATATTTCAAGAAAAAATATGGGTCGTCCGATCCAGTGACATGTGGCGCAAGATCTAGTCACGTCAGCATATCGGCATTCGGGAGTTCGAAGGGTAAAAGTCCCTCGTCTTCTTACATCTCGGAACCCTGAACCCTGAAGTGTCGAAAGCACCTAGAATTGGGCCCATGGTTTTGGTGCCTGGTCACAAAGGAGCAGGCCTGGAGGAGGGGCGCTTAGGTTTATCAATTGGTAAGACGGGTCCCGAAGAATCGAGAGCGATATTAGTCGTTCATCCCAGAGGGGCACATGGTGCGCGATTAGGCCCTCTGCCTTTTATCCCATCGTGACTTCGAAGCGCAAGGAGCAACTCTTTCATATCCCCAAGATGTGAAGCGTCGAAGACGTCCCGGACCCGGGCCCACAGTATTGCCGAATTAGTTCAGGATCGTCAGATCAAAGAGGGGCGTGTGGCACCCATTAGGCCCTCTTGGCATTTTTCCCATCGCAACTTCAAAAAGGAAATATCTGCTCCTTCCTATCCACAAATCCCGAATGTTGAAAGCACCTTTGAAGATAGGCACAAGGTCACAGCCCGAAGTCGCTTGGAGGTGATAGTAAGAGTTACGCAAAGGGCCGAAATGCCAGGTATAGCTACAGAAGGGATCACCATGTTCTCCATGTACCAGTTCAACTTGATCTCAACTCTGATACCTGCTCGGAGTAAATGAAGAAAAGAGAGGGTGGTTGAAACCTCACCTCACTCGTTAATTGCAAGGTATGGATGTCTCGGCGGGAAGTCTGCCCGAGATGGTCCCCTGTACTGATTCTTTCCACAGAATCCATGCCGAGCCCTCGACTCACCAGGGAAGCCTGTGCACGCTAATTCATCATTTAAGGGGCTCAACTACCCCCTGGCACGAGCCATGAAGAATTAAGGTGGCGTATGACAGAGGAGTGCAGGCCATATTTGATTGAAGGGATGCCTCATCCCGAAAGCCTAGGAGGCCTCTAATGGGAAAATGTTTAGGAGTATATATACTTTGTTTTGATATCTTTCAAAGGATCGATGGTAGAGAAAATCTCTCGATTGTAAAGTTTTAACAGACACTCTAGTTATTTGGTTATGCATATGTATGTAAGATTTCTTATTTAACGACAGCCAATTTTCTTACCCCATCTAGTTTTCATCTCATACCGAGGGAGTTCATGATTGACTGATTCACATGAATTATTGCAATTATGTTATGATAAAGGATTTATTGTCGCATTGTTGTATTCTCTGGTTTTTTGCATTTGAATGTAAGAAGATCTTGCATTTAGATGTTTTCTCCTACAGTCTGTTAGAAACTTGATGTTTACGACAGACCTTTGCATTTCTCTTATACAAGTCTTCCCCATACTCACCCTTACTACAACTCACTATCTGAAGTTTATCTAAGACCTCACTTGCCCATGCATGCCTGGCCTAGTTTCGGAGTTAGAACAATATTGTTTGGAGTTAACTTCCATTCGATCCCCCCCTTTTATAAACAAATCGTGACATAAACTGATGGGCGTCGGGCTCTTCTCCTACTGCAATCTAGGAGTGACTTCTGACGCTAACACTGCCAACACAGCAAAGTTCAGGATGGTCAGTGTTTTCTCTTTCATTCTTTTTTTCTATAAAAGGGGGGTCCACGCGAGCTGTAGAGGTGACATTCGCGTGTACACATGGGCAGACTTTACTCTGCCCGAGTGTACACGCGGCCTGTACAAAGATAGCTCGCATGTACCTAGGGCTGACCTTTTAAAGGTCGACGCCCGCCCAAAAAATGAAAGCAAATGAAAAATTGAAGAATTGAATAGCTAGATAGGGGAGTTTGTACTTACTTCGTCCAAGCGGAAGTTCGTTTCATCCACTGTAGCTCCCGGAATCACTGTTTTTATCAAAGGGGGTATTTTGGCTCCAGAGTCAATTTCCAAATCAGCAATGGTGATAATGAGCTGCCAGCTTCTATTTATAGACTTTTTGGCCTCTTTTTGTCACTTTTTTGGCCTCCCTTATCAGTTTCTTTATACCAAA
>ML780110.1:793471-805874 GCA_009831015.1 Picea engelmannii
ACCCTAAATTGCACCACACATGCTTACCTGGCATCAGGCCAACTCATATCCTTTCTTTGCCAAAAACACTGTTGAACAACTCTTTGAAAATCCTCTTGTGTAAAGGCCCACGTGCCCTAACCCATTACTGCACACGTGTACACGCTGGCTGACCCAAAATATCCCGCGTGGATTGACGAAACCATGAAAAAAGGAAAGTTACCGATGGAACAAAAAGCTATGGGTGAGTTAACTGAAACTCCCGGCCATGCATGGCCGAGGGTTCATCCAAATACCTAGCTCCTTCTAGCCTATAAAAGAAGGGGTAGGGGTACCATTTGGAAGAGGAATAATATAGCAAAGAAACTCTGCCCATTTACATATTCCCATTGTCCCAACCCTTTAGCCTTTCCTAATGCCAAAGGAGATTTAAAGCAAAGTAGTTGAAGGACAGAAGAAGAGGAGCCCAAGATCAGGTTCAAGGAGCGGTGGTCGGTCTCAACTTTTGTAAGTTGACTCATTTTAAGTAATAAAGAGAATGTTTTTCCCGTCCCAATTCATGAACTTTTTATGATTTGATTAGTTTATATTTGATTTCTAATCCGTTAGTATATAAGTAGTATGCATCCATAGTTGTTTCTCGTCTTGAATATAGGTCAGCTTTGGAAGGAGTATTGCGAACAAGTAATCAAGCACAACGGAGGATCGACATCAAATGTCGGTAACGAGGTAGGTTGATCTTTCCATGAATTTACTAAGAAAAGGGGATTTAAATCTAGGGATGAAGGTAGAAAGTAATTTCTATTCGGTCATATCTGCATGCAAAGTCTGAACTCTATTTGCTAGTCTGTAGGGTGTTTTCCCCCAACAACACTATCTGTATTGGTTTGAGTTATCTCTTGACATTGTATTGGCAATTTATGATAAGGAAGTTTTTGCTGGGTTTTCTTCCCCTAGAGGGTTTCCCAGGATAAATGCTATGTCTCTTGTGAATGTGTATTTCTCAATGATCTTGTTCTTATGTTGCTCTTATCTATTGAAATGAAAAGAACTATAATAATGGCATAAAACATTAACACTACAGAGGTGTCTTTACAGATACAGTTTCTGGACAGCGGGTCCAATGTTCACAGGTATTTCAGCTTGAGGACCTAGGAGAGGAGGATTCGGTATGTATGTAGGGGGGGAAATATCATGGTCAGAGTAGTGCGTGGCCAACATAGTGATCTTCAACAAAGGTTAGCATGGGACCCAGGGATTGTAGGATTGAGCATCTCACTGACTGACAGAGGCGAGTGAACCTTTGCAGGGGAAAATCGTTCTGACTTTCCATTGAGCTTCAGTGTTGAGGGGAGCACATCGCTTGAGGGTGTCTCATGGAGGTCTTGTAGTACCTCGTTCTGGCATCAACAGGTGAATTTGATGGAGGTCATTTTGATCTTGGTAGTAGCTTGGAGGATGGATTCATTTGGGGATGAGGCCATGTGTCATGTGCAAGAGACTCACGGAATTGGTATATTTCAGGATTATGCTTCCCAGAGGCTAGCAGTTCATGACTTGATATGGGACCCAAGGGGCAGAGTGTATGACTGTTCATCTTTGGATGGGTTATACTATGTATCCCATAGGTGAACACGGGATCCTGGTATTATACTTGAGGGGATTTGGTTATTTCTTGAAGATAAGCAATTTTCTAGCAGGGAGGACTGTAATGTCCCCACTTTGGGACATCAGTACAATGAAAAGGTTTATGATGACTAGAGTAGCCAGATGGATGTTATAGCGAGTATAGGGGTTATTGAGAGGCATTGTTGGGTCCATCTTGCATTACTCATCCTATTTCATCATTATGAGCCATTCCGCACAGATTGGCTTTGGCTCCGTGGCATTCCGATGATTTCCGAGGTTTTGAGTATTTTTGGCTATAAGTCAATTAAATTCACTGAAGAGGTCATTTTGGGCATTATACTTGGAGGAACCTCTCAACGTAATAGCTCATTGGAATTGGGAGGAACAATGCTACAGGATAGGATGCCAAGAAGTGACTTTCAGTGGCCAGGGAAGCCATAAGGAGAGATAAGGTATTTTTCAGAGGTAAAAAGGTTAATTAATTAATTAAAGTGATTTAATTAATTAATTAAATATTAATAAAATGAAAGTCACTTTGGAGGGACAAGGTGAGAAAAAAGTATAAAGGAAAGGCAAGGGCCTCTACTCACGCATTCATGTATGACTATCTTTTGGATTTATGGCTTCTAGCTAGAGGGCCCATCTCTTGGGGGTTTTGAGGGTTTTGACTTAACAAACCCTAGAGGACGATTCGGTGGTGAAATATTCCACCTAGCTTGTCCCAAGCTTGGTCTCAGAGATGCAATACGATCCCACACCATTCTAGTTCCAGATCTACTTAGTTGCAGGAGGATTCTACATCAGTTACATGTGTCGATAGAGAGAGGGCGCACCAGTTGATGGTTTCCAGCAAGAGGGGTGCACCATCCATTAAGGGAGGACTTGATCCAGCTGAGGAGAAGATATTTCAGGAATTATGGGCATTGGGTTTCCCTTGCAGGTAGCATATCACCATTATTGGATGTTTTTGGAGGTATTCTTATGGAGGATTGATTGGCATTGAGAAAGGGATGATTTCCGTAAGAGGAGGGTGCAACATTACTTAGAGGGTGGGTAGATCCAAGGGTCTAGCAGGTGTTTTTCCTAGTTCATCACTTGGGTTTTCATTGTCGTGCCTCGATCTATCATTCTAGTGGATTGGTGGAGTTGTTGGAGGTCTCTAGGAGAGAGGCCGAATTATTAGGGTTTCAGGCATCTAGGGGGGGCACACCTTACATTGGAGGGGGTTCAGATCCATAAGGTTTGAGAAGGATCTTGGATATTCATGCACCTAGGTTGTTCTTGCCATCACCCAATCTATTATTTGGCATATTTCTTGGGGTGATTGGACACCTTTGGTAGTAGGGCCGAATTGTTGAGGAGCTCCAGCTTTCCAGCAGGACGTGGCATCATTCAGTTAAGGCTTTGGCACTTCATACGACCAGATTTATTCTTGTCTTGATCTTCATTGGATATTTGGCCTTTGGAGGCAGTGGCATCTTTGATTGGAACATTTTGTAGCAGCTCCTATCTTCTATTTTCTATCTTCTTAGCCATATGTTGAGCATTCTAGATCGGCATCTTCATTGTAGCAGGTTCTTCTATTTCATGAATAAAAGAAGATTTGAGATGTTTTGGCTTGTCTATCATATTGCATATGGTTGAGGTATGTTTCATGATTGTATCTTATTTTCTATTGATGCAAACACACATATAAACACATCAGTAAAACCCTAAGTGTAACTGTAAGAAAAGTGTTTGACAAAATACCACAACCCATAAAC
Organism: Picea engelmannii; assembly: GCA_009831015.1. Taxonomy (NCBI): domain Eukaryota; kingdom Viridiplantae; phylum Streptophyta; class Pinopsida; order Pinales; family Pinaceae; genus Picea; species Picea engelmannii. The sequence continues at coordinate 796,843 of ML780110.1, forward strand.
GTTTTAAAAGTACACCCAAAACCATGATGTTCCTTGCATCTTGGCTTGGGAACATTACAGATTCGAAAGGGGTGCCATTAACTATAGTAGGTGTGGGAGTCGAAGGGCTCCCAGTGTTCTGAATACTAGGTTCAGTACTCATCCTTGTAGAATCACAAGTTTGAACAGTGGAGGTGTGTGTACCACGTCTAATAACTCTACGCCTTTTAGAAGGAAAAGACTTGAAATCTGGTGGTAAATTTAACAAGCGACGGGACCGGCGGGGAAGATGGTTCAACTCCATTATGACTTAAGAATCTAAATACAAACAATAAATCCCAAGGCCAACTAGTAATCAAAGAGCACACCAAAAATCAAATGGCCAATATGCACACAAACAGGGTAAAGTGGTTGAAAGTGGCCTCCCTCCCTAAAGAAGGTATGTCTCGCCCAAGAGGGGGCCTGAGACTCCCTGCTAAAGATGATAGGTAACAAAATCAGTTATAAGGGCCCTCGTGGGCTTAACAACCAATCGGTCAGATCCCCCTGGAGAGGTAATCCTCCATAAAGGTTGTGTATTGTCCAACCCTCATCTAACCCAGGGTACCTGCAAAATAACCCCTGCAAGTAACCTATGTGGCACCTAAGTCAAGCAAATAAGAAACCAATGTATAACCAATGCACAGGCGAGAAGTCATAATTCAGGTCTACCGTATGGGTAGGGTAGTAAAGCCTGAAACCTTGAAAGTACCGCCTCTCACGGAGGTAAATGCACTAGCAAGATCCCTAGATACAAATAGATCTCCATAAATATCTCCGACGCTAAGAAGGTATCGGTGGGATATCCCTTCAACCAACCTCGTGTGACCTCCTGATTAACTCCGGTGTGAGCGGACCCTCCTGATATTACCAATTATACAATGGATTTCTCCACTCCCTTTGTCAGACACATATGTTGATTTAATTGCCTTGGAGAAGTTTACTCAAAAAATCCTATTCCAAGGCATTAAATCCTAACCTAGTATGTGCACCCTAGAAAATAAAATCGTGACTAATCAATTTTAAATTATAGAGTTAATTTTAATGGTCGTGCTTACTCAAAAATGTATGGTAGTGAAACTCATGATGTTATGACTCGGCAAGTAAAGTAAATATGAATACAATGCAAAGTCCTAACTTCAATTTTCAATGAATGATATGCTTCTTAAAACAAATGAAATTTTCAATTTCAACTCTGCAATTCTGAAGTAAAAATGCAATCTTTCTTTACATACACTAATCTAATGAAAAAGACTCAAAAGATCAAAATGCCAAGAAATGCAAAATGCCTAATATTTTTGTATTTTCAATATAATAAAAATGAAAATGCATGGACTGAACAACAACTTGATATATAACACTCTATTGTATATAGAAAGAGATAACTCAAGTAGGATACCAAGGAGCAGAACACCCAGCCCAATGTACAAGGACAATCAAAATGAAAAGGTGATGAGAAAGACTCCGCCCAAAAATTCAACCCCAGACAGGTTTCCTGTCATCCCACAGACACTTAACAGTCACTACAGAGACCCAAGAAGACTCAACAAATATCAAATCCCACCCAGAAACCACCAAACCCAGTAAAAAATCACAATAGGTTGATGTACGCAATTGTTCAAGGAAATTGAGCGTATGTACGCAGCTTGCAGAGGGACGGGACGCATATATACGTGACTGTCAAGCCAAAAACTGTGTATATGTTTCAAAAACAAAGCCAGGCAAGGGAGAGGGATGAAAAACTCAAACCCAGAGTGAAAAGAGGTTTTCAAGAAATGATATGACAAGAAACACAATAGGAACGAGAGAAATATAAGGAGAAAAACACTCCAAACCCTAAAAAAGAAGATTCAATCCCCAGTATGGTCGCCAATTCTGTTACAAGCAAAATATCTCTATGGCTATGTAAACCACAATAGACGGAAATGACTACAGAAATCAACTCTATTCTCAAGTATGATATATAAATGAATATGCTAGCAAGACAAGATAAAAGGCCTACCTCATTTAGACGTTCGATGAAGTCCACCGTTGAGCACTTGACCCAAAGAAATATACCTGCAACTAGTCCTCAACAACCAAGCAAAGCAAGCATATGGTAATAATATATGATGTTAGCACATTCAATAGCATAATCCATTAATAAACATGACAAATACGCCCATGGAATAATAATTCAAATATTTTCAAGATATCAATTAGACGGGAAAAGAGTATTTCTATTAATATATGATCAACAGAAGTGAAAATGTTATAGACTTATGTTTCGGCACGGTTCTGAACCAAGAAACTAAGTTCCTTCCAACTGGGCCTCCACCAAAGGCAATCTCAAAGAAGAGAGACAATGAAGTTCTCAATCAGTAAAGGAAGAGCTTGGGGGTTGAACATTATGTTCAGACTTAAAGGACAAAGGGATGCAGACTCAATATGAAGTAAATAATTTCTCTAGAGTAACTTTGCTCTCAAAGTTGAATTCTTTCTCCTATTTTCCATAGCTCGAAATTGGCCCATTTATAGCCTTCAAATGGAACTGAAGGGCCAAGTCAGAATGTTTCCAGTATATGGAAGGCCAAGGATCATAGATCTCATGTCGTGACATGGAAACCCAACATCATTTTTCATTTTTGGGCACAAATCCCAATGTACACGGGTTGTAGTGGTGCAGCTTGCGTATACACATGTTGTATAGTAGGTAAGGTGCGTACATGTGAGAAAAAATGTATTTTTAGCTCTGGGATTTTCAAAAAGGGATTACAAGTATGCATAGGTAAATGGGAAAAGGCCCTATGTGCAAGATTGCATAGGGTGAGGAAAATATTTCTATAACACCAGTGCAGGTCTGTTTAAGTCAATAGATAATTTGGGATTTCTAGGTTTCCTTTCCTTCTTGTATACTTTTACAGTTTTCTCCTCAAGAATGTCTTCTATTGCAGACTCAAGTAGACTAGGTGCTCCTTTTTCCATGTAAAACTATGTCATCTCTGGCATATCCCTCAGTGTATGGATTGCCAACATTTCTTTCTTGGTGATTTCATGGGTCTCATCATCTAAGTGAGAAAATTTGACTTTTGGCACTGGTTGTTTCTTTTTCCCCTTTCTGGTCTTCTTTTGAATTTTCTCTATGATATCATCATCTAAAATTATCTTATTATCTTTATTCAAAGAGGGTTTAAACAAATCCTTTGAGTTAAGTCTCAACTTGTTTGTAGCTCTTGTTTTAGGCATGTTGGGATAACTTACATGTTGTTTACCCTTTCCTTTGTTTCCTTTACTTTGTTTCACTTGTGAGGGTTTCTCAACATGTATATCATCAATTTTTGTTTCGGGCTTGTATTTCACTTCTTGCAACTATTTTATCCTATGCTTAGCCATTCTCCTTGTATATACCCTGTCAAAACCTGTAAGCTCATGTTTTAAAGAAGAGGATTTGTACTCCAGCTTAATTTCTTCCTCTTGCTATGATTCAAGTTCCCTTTTACTTGATCTGGTTTGTCTTGCTGCAGGGGAGACCTCTTGCAATTTTGCAGAGCTTCTTGAAGTATTTCCTTTCCTTGTTGAAGATTTAGGTTTCTTTTATTTTAGATATTGTTCATCAAACCCTAAAGAGGCCAATAATTGTTTATAGGACACTCGAACTTCTCTCAATGCATACAAGACCAACATCTTAATCAAACCTTGGTGAAATAAACTTTTATGGGTAGTTCCAAGATTACTCTGCACCCTCTTGGCCATTTTGGTCAAGCTCTTGAGCAAATAAAAGGGCAAGCTCATCTCTGCATCTCCATTTAAATGCATAACAAATCTCATATGGTAATGGTAAGCATAATAATACCTTCCCTCACCAGTTATATATCTCTGGACCATTGTCAAAACGTCCTGCCATTCTTCCTTTATCCATTTACTCGAGATCCCTTGATTCCAGTCAGGATCATGGTGTTCTGGTACCAAAAATTGTTTGCACAGGTCTACAGATAATTCACCTTTCTTCCACCATCCTTCACCTTGCACAGATAAGTTACATGTTGCCCCTATTGAGTGCTCTGTAACATAAATTAGTACATTCCCCACCTGATTTTTAAAACTGTCAAAGTTTTGAGCAAACAACATTGAAACCTCCTCATGGTAACCATGGAAATTATAGCAAAATTCGAACCAACCTGCATCAACGAATTTTTGCATAATCTCAGGATACGCATCCAACAATTTCCCCCCTATTGACTCCAAATGACTAACCTGACCACTTTTCTTGGGTGCCATCATGCTGACTGCGATCTCTGTCAACCTGTAAATGCTAGGTTTTGAACTCAATCGGGTTTCTGGAGATTCTTGCACAAACAACCAATGTATAAGGTTTCCTTCTTTGCAAATAATGTTAGGCTGCAATTTCATTAACTCATAACCCTAAGTGCTTAAAATTGTGGCTTGAAAGATAAATCATATCCACATGTATATGTGAGTGTTTATTGCAATGCGCCCTAAGGGTTAAATAAATGCCACCAAATTTGCATGATCTCTTGCATGGATTTGTAATCACTAACACGATTTTCAGAATCAAACCCGCTCAAAATAATGATGCTTTTGAGTGCTACAAGAATGGAAACATTCTTGTAGCAACTTTGCACACTTATCAAACTTTGGAAAAAGACACCTTTTAAATTAAAATTTGAATAAAATTATGATGTGACATACCCAAATCATGCAAATATTCAATCCAATCTTAGAAGAAGCAAAAAAAAAAAACATAAGCAAAGCAATCACACTCTAGGTAATCAACAAATGAAATGTGTAAGAAATTTAAGAAAAATGGGCTAAAGAGGGAACATATATTTGAAAAGAGGATAGGAACAAGTTTTGATCAAATGGGCTAAAAATCAAGGGTAAATGGTTGTAGTTTGTCTAGGGACTAACAATTGTGTTCCTTCCAATCATGGAATGCATCTTGGCTACCTGAGTCCTAGGAGAAAATGTTGTACTAGCTCACTGTGCCATCGATTGAGGGATCGACATAATCATCCTACATTCTTGTCGTTAAATTGTCTCACTGAACAATCTCTATGCCATCCATAACATCATCCACCATCTCTATGTATTGAAATTCCTTAACATGATCAATGGTTTGTATCACTTGTGTCCCCCTTCAAAAGAAATTTCTCCCTTCTTCAAGTTAATAATGGCATGGTTACCATTTTCCTATTCAAATGCAAACAATGTAGGATAAGTGTCTTTCTCTTCCATGATATGGATGGCTTCAAAATATACCATTATCTTCACAATTCCAAAATTGACCTTACAAAATAACTTGTATGTTGAAGGTCATCTAGAAAATTGTACCTCCTATAATATTATTTCATTTCCTAACATTAAAACACAAAAAAATGTTAGTCATGTTAAAATTAATGCCACTTTGATTACATCTAAAATATAACCATGTTTCAAAATTTTAGTTGTAAATTTCTTTATATATACATTAAAAAAAATTATTTAATATGTTTAATTTATCAATAATGAATAACAAAATTTATTTGATCAAATGCATGATTTGGTACATCATTTAAGTTATTAAATACACCTAACATGAAGTTGCATTCATAAACTACATATTATTAAAATAAATGGTATCATTAAATACATTTCATGAATGAAAATATTCCAACAATAATTTAATTTGAAATATTTAAAATACATCATTAAATAATATAAATATTTATAAATATTTATATATATATATATTAACAGTGTTGACACTCCATTGTTGATGTTAGTTGGTATATCAATAATTGGGATCTCTCCCTCTTCATCTCAACACCCATCTTCGTCGAAGCTTCCTAGATGCACTTAGCGACAACATCCCTCGTCATTACACAATGTGAGATGATGTGTATAAGCCACTTTGTTGGAAAATGAGTTTAGGTGTCAGAGATTAATGAGGTTGAAGCACATAATCAATAACTCATCATTATTCTTTTGGCCACTCATATGTACAGCCTCTTCTAATGCCATGGATGTTCTTATGGTAAACTAATATAATGATGGTTTATAAGCCATTTAAACTCCACGTACTAATTTTGTACATCATTGTTTTATAGATTTTTTCAGATATTGTGATTTGCCATTTTCACCTACTATTTTATTTTTCATAATTTACCATTTATCTAGTCTTATCATTGTCTCTCTCCCTGCACTATATCATGCATTAGTTTTCATTGTAACACATGTTATACCATATATTAGTTGTATAGATGGTGTTATAATATAATTCAAATGATCGATCAATGTTTTACAATATTTTCAATAAGTAGTTGTATAGATGGTGTTATAATATAATTCAAATGATCGATCAATGTTTTACAATATTTTCAATAAGTTGTCGATTCTTAACAAGGAGTGTAATAATATTGCACTATATCATACATTATTTTTTAGTGTAACAAATGGTATACCATATATTAGTGGTATAGATGGTGTTATAATATAATTCAAAGGATCGATCAATATTTTTAATAAGTTGTCAATTTTTAACAAGGAGTGTAATAATATTTAGAGAAATGTGTAAATGATTAGAAATATGATTTTTTATTTTCAATTATGATTTTATTTTTTATAATTTACCATTTATCTAGTTTCATCATTATCTCTCTTTCCACTACAACAAATGGTATACCATATAATAGTTGCATGGATGGTGTTACTATATAATTTAAACAATCGACCAATATTTTAGAGCACTTTTCGCAAGTTATTTAAACTCTTAACAAGGAGAGTAATAATGTTTAGAGAAATGTACAAATGATCATTTATCCTACATGGAAACAATGATTTAACCTTTTCAACCATGGTTTTATTTTTTATAATTAACAACTTATCTAGCCTCATCATTGCCTCTCTCTCACTACAACAAATGTTATACCATATACTAGTTGTATAGATGGTGTTACTATATAATTCAAACAAGCAACTAATAGTATGCAACACTTTCCTCAAGGTATGCCAACTCTCAACAAGGAGTAGAATGTGTTTAGAGAAATGTGCAAATGATCATGAATACTTTGAATGGGAACAATGCTAAGATGCCACAAAATATCTCTTCATGGAATCTTCTCAAGAATATCCTAAGGAATGTCATGACAATCATAATCTACATATTAAAATAAACAAATTTAGAGTAATGACCAAAATGATGTACAAGTGATATATAAATTTATAAATTATATCTCTATATTGTAAAAAAAAAAACAATATTTTGGAGCACTTTCAATAAGTTATTTCAACTCTCAACAAGAAGAGTAATAATGTTTAGAGAAATGTGCAAATGATCATGAGTACCTTGCATAGAAACAATGATTTAACATTTTCAACTATGGTTTTATTTTTTATAATGACCACTTATCTAGCTCCATCATTGCCTTTCTCTCGCTACAACAAATGTTATACCATATACTAGTTGTATGGATAATGTTACTATATAATTCAAACAATCAACTAATAGTATGCAACACTTTTGCAAGCTATACCAACTCTCAACAAGGAGTAGAATGTGTTTAGAGAAATGTGCAAATGATCATGAGTACTTTGCATGGGAACAATGCTAAGATGCCACAAAATATCTCTCCATGGAATCTTCTCAAGAATATCCTAAGGCATGTCATGAAAATCATAATCTACATATTAAATTAAACAAATTTATAGTAATGATCAAAATGATATACAAGTGATATATAAATTTATAAATTATATTCAGATATTGTAAAAAATAAATATAAACAAAACAAATAATGTGAAAGTAACTTTGAAATAGTTTTATGTTGTCCCCTATGTTCACACTCTATATGATGAATTTATAGGTGGGTCATGTACCTTGTCATGATCTAATCCAAGCTACAAATTAAAATTATGGTTTTTAATATAAAAGAAAAACAATTTCGAGTAATTTACAACATATATATTTAATTTATAAATGGCACATACATTTGTTACATGATTTTTTTTAAGTAAATTGAAAGCATGCTCAACCAAATTCCAGGTTTTGTGATAAAGATGGTGGATGTGACTAATAAACATCTTGCACCACTAGAAATACCCCTTAATTGATATAATAGCCCCTTTGTTTAGGACATCTACCCCTTAGCCCCTTTGTTTAGGACATCTAGATCAAGACAACTCTCCTATATAGTCCTAGATGTTTGTATCACACATGAGACCATTAACTCCATGTATATGTGCCTACAAAATTAATTTTGTAGTTCATCATTATTCAACATCATCACATATATTCATAAGAAAAAGAATAATGATTAGATATTTAAATAATTAAACCGGAAATATGTTATTACTATATTTAAATAATGATTTCTCATTTTCAACTATGATTTTATTTATGATAACTTATCACTTCTAAAACCTCATCAATATCTCTTTCATAATATAATAAATGTCATAATATATATTAGTAATAGGGATGGAAATACTCTATAATTCAATCAATTCATAAATACTATGCACAATTAAGATGTGAAACTATATATTTCCACATAATCTCCTTAAATATATCCTAAAGCATATTATGAAACTCATAATTTCCATATTAAATTTAACATTAAAATAATCACCCTAAATAATATGTAAGTGATTTTTAGATTAATATATTATAAAAAGAATGAAAATTTAAATCTTAAAAAAAATGATTTGAAAGTAATTTTTGAAATAATTTTATGTTATTGAATGTGTAATGATATACCTTTTCATGATGTAATTTAAATTATTAATTAAAAATTATATATATATATATGAAAAAATATATATATTTATAAAAAATGAGTATATATATTTTCACATGGTTTAATATTGTATATTTTCCCGAATAACATAAATGTTTGCATTTTCATATTATCATTCTTTACTTCTTCTTTATAAACTTTTCTACATGTACTGCATAAAAGAATAAATAAAATAATTTTGAACTTATTCAAAAACATAAGTTCCTTTTTTTAATCATTTCATTATAGAAAACTTCAAAA
>ML780110.1:822090-867627 GCA_009831015.1 Picea engelmannii
ACCCTTTGAATAAACCAAGTATCAAGAAATTTATTGAAATATGAAAACAGAAAACTAGTTGAGCATGCATGTGACCACTAGCTTAGGATATCCTCTACAAAGTTCAACCGAAAAGACGGTTTTACTTTGGGAGTTAACACACTAAAACCATTTTCCACCCTGAATCTGCAGACTTTCCTCTTGATATTTTTCAGATGGAGAGAGCCACATAACCTTCTTAACAACCTTCTTCTCCCAGACACAGTCGAGGGTCCCTTGAATTTTAGGACCGCTCCTCCGCCTTAAATGCTCAACCTCAAGCAATTTTACTAACGTCGACCCGCTATAATGGCTTCTCACCATGCAATAACCATTCACATTAACCCTCACAACATTAATCCTTTTCATAACTACTTATTAGGTCTCGAGAGCTGCAGAGCTTGACCAACTTAGTACCAAACAAATTCTCAATTAGGTCTTTAGAGCTTCTTTTGTAGCTATTAGATAAAACAAGGTCCTCATCTAGCCATAAAGGATTATGGTTGGATTCATTACTTAAAAGAGTAGCTTGTTTAGTTGTAGTCCTAGCATTAAAGTCTCCTAGTAAGAGGATATTACCTTCACTTTTCAAACTATAAATATCTTGTTCTAAATTGTTATAGGGACAATTGTTATCTAGATTGTTTTTCTTATAAAAAGTAGAATTAATAGGTGCAAAATAACAAATTGCTATATACATCTTCTTAGCATTGGTTTCTGAAATTTCTATCCAAATGTATTGATTGAGAGGGTCAATCTTATGAATTTGAATGTGAGGAGAAATGATCTTTCTAATATAACAAGCTATGCATCCTATCCCTCTATGGTGAGATTTTTTGTTCCATGCCGACCACAAGACAAATCCTTCTATGTTAGGGGCCTTAGACTCTTCATGCTCCCAAGTTTCAACTAGATAGATAATATCAATATCACTCGAGATCCAAGTTATCATAGGACCTTTGCGCCATGGAAAACCACGATAATTCCAAAAAAAGATCATGAGTATCCCAAATTCCTATTTATTTGGGGTTTTAAAGATTTTGAGTTTTGAAGGTTTTAAAGTTCAACTATAATTTTTTAAGTTTTTACTAACAATATTTTAAAAGATTAAGGAAAAACACTAATTAAAAAAAAATTAAATTATAAGGATTTTTAAGATTTAAGTTTTTCAATTTTTAAAGTTGAATTATAAATTCTATTTTTACATTTTTTAATAATTTATAAAAAAATTAAGAAAAAATCATCATTTATTTGTATATAATATTTAAAAAACCTTCCTACATTTATATTTAAGTGATTTTTTTTTATTAAATATAAAAATTGAAAATAAAATGATAAATGAAAAGGAAAAACATTTAAATGAATTTTTTTTATTAAATATAAAAATCGAAAATAAAATGATAAATGAAAAGGAAAAACATCTAAAGTGCATGTTTTGTTTTGTTTTTTCTAAATGAGTTTTTGGACATTTTTTTTTTTAAATGTAACTTGATTTTAGAATTTCTATTTTATTGGTATTTTGTTTTATGGATTTTTATGTTTTAATATTTTTAAATATTTTTATTATAGTTTAAAGTAATTTAATGTGATGTTTTTAAATTTTGTTTTTAAATATTTTTATAAAAATGCAACTTGTTATAACTTATATTGTTTGAGGTTTCATTTTGTGATTTTTATCATATTAATGGAGATTTGCTATTGGTACTCTTGGAGCATTGGACCAACTTGGGGGATACATCTTCATGGAGACTCTTTTCTTCATGGCATTATACTATTTGATGGAAATCTTCGATTAGGGGAGTCTCACTTCTCCTTAGTTGGATGGTGATTGTGCTAGTTGCCTCGTGGTCTTCTCACATGTGCTTGCCTTGTTGACCACCCCTTGGTTGCACTTTTGATGGATGTGGAGCATATTATCTCATTATGGCGGTTTGGTATATATGCTTATCTTAGATATGGATGAGGGTTCTAACCCCACAAGGGGTTGGATGATGATGGTTAGGAGATATATGTTTCATGATTGTTGAAGTTTCCTAGTGACTTTGCATGATGATGTGGTATTATTTGGTGTCACTATGAGGGGTGTTCTACATGGTCCTTATATGTTGGATATGTGATGGGGGACACACTTGATGGTTGGATGGGTTAGCCTTTTTTTTATGTCCCTTTCTCTTATGATGTTTCTATGTTGGGATGATTCATGTCGCCTTTGTGGGATTTTCTAAGTGATTTAACTATATAATGTCACATTTGCTAGACATCACCTAGGCGACAATGTGTTTCATGATGTTAATACCCTCATTAATATGTTATTTCCTAAATTTAAGTTAGAAAGGGGAGTATTACATTATGATTTGATGGTGATCTAACCATTTTCTAAGGTTGGATGATGATTTGATGAAATAATTCCTTGGTGGTTGTGCACTTTAGGTTGGACTTTATATTTTTTTGCTATCATGAAGGGGTTTTATTAGGGAGAACATCTTTTATTTACATGGTACAACAATTTATCAAAGTGCATCCCTCATTGGCACACATGTTCATAGTGATTTAATTGGTTGGTGACTAATTGGGAGGAGTACTATGGTTTTATTTCAGCATTAACCTTTGTGCACACATGTTGAGGTTGATTTAACTATTCAAAGGTTAAATTAATCTAATTTATCCAAATTAAGGTTGATAGTTTGAGAACCCTATTTTATATGCTTCRTTTTCACATTTGGAGTGGTTAWTTGGACTCAATTGAAGCTTTCTAGTGGTGCACCCCTTTYTGGGCACAATTTTCAAGGCATGTAATATTTTCTTAGAGAGGTTGACACACTTCTCTAGGGAACACTCTYTTGGGTTGGGCACATGGAGGATTATTTCATTGRTGGGTCATAACCACTTTGGCACATTCTCATAAGACACACTTMACATGGAKAATATTTTATGATTTRTTGAATGGTTGAGGTAGTTACAAGGCATATGTTTTTAGGGTGCACCTATCCTAGGTGCTCCCTCATCGTTATTACATGGATATTTCAGCTACAGTTTGCATCTTTGACCTTCATTTGGGAGTTCCCTCACCTTTTTGACTTGGCATGTATATATTATTTTAATTGAGGTAGTTATGGAGGTTGTTGTTGGGAGGTGTGTGGCACATGAGGATGGTCACATGTGTGGCTTGGTATGCTCTTGTACTTGGTATCCTTTCTATTTTTGGATATTATTCTTGGAGGGTGCACATGTGGAAGGTTTATTTTTACTATTTTTAGATATTCTTGGAGGGCGCACTTGTTGAGACATTTCTTGTTATTATTGGAGACATGTATTTTATTATTTCATGGAGTTTTGACATGGTCAAAACCCTAATTTTCCCTTATCTCTTTGGATTTGCTTTGTGGATATGGTCCTTTTGCTATTTTGGGTTTTTACTACATCTTTTCTTATTTTGATGCTTATTTGTTGATGCACCCCCTTCATGAGAATTATTTGGTGCATATTACACTATTTTTGAATGAGGGAAATTTGCCTTTGAGAGGGAAACTTCCACATGATGTAACATGGTCAACCATGCATTTAGGAGAAATCTATTAACTACTCCATTATTAAAATATTTGTTGGATTTGTCATGGAGTTAGTTAGAAAGTAATAATATTTTATTTGTATGAGCTAAAAGACTCACTCTCTATAAATAGGAGCTCTCTCTCCATAATGAGTGTGGAGAATTTGGGGATTGAGGAGCTCTTCCATTGTGCTACATTGTACATTGTTTTAATAAGCTTAATGGATAATTTGAGGTATATTTTAATTTGATGTCAAGTTTTATTATGCAATTATATTTTATGTGTTGATTTTATATTAGGAAACCCTTGTAGCATGTTCTGATTGTCTTTGTAATGAACCACGATTCCTTTTGAATAGAGTAATATGAGGTTAGCATACCATATAATAAACCCAATTTTGTTAGATTAACATAACCTCATATTCATGACAAATGCTTAACAAATTACTCCTTCAATCAAGAGAAGTGTTGATTAACAAATGCTCTCTTAATTAAAGAACTCAAAAAAATGAGTTGTTAATTAGGAATAAATCATTTTTATTTTACAAGTTCTCAATGGACAGTTAGGGAAGGGTAATATGAAAAATAGCTCAAATACTAAGTAGATCTTTTGCTTGGTCAATGATATTCTTAAATGAGGATATCATAAGTCCTTAAATCAAAGTTGAAACTTTTATTTAGATAGTGCATCAAGTGAGGTAATATGGGGAGTTGAACCTATGACTTCTTACTTATAATTCACAACATTCATCGACTCAAGTCAATTCACCAAACTAAAAAGTTCTTAATTATATATTAACAAATATTAATTAAAATAATAATTTTCACGCATATATATATATATAAAGAAACTTTGTGTTACTGTATATAAAACACAAAATTATAGATATCTCGAGGAGGGCCTGCCAAAATGGAAACTAGAACCCTCAACTGAGACAAGATATCCCATAGAATTTCCAATTCAGAGTTTAAGTCCAAACTTCAGGACAAAGTATTGACCATTCTTCAAACTAGATAAAACTATAGTCCTATAAGGCAATAACATATAAATTTATTTTCTTCATATCTAAACATATATTCAAACAAAAAGAAACCAAACAAGCATGAAAAATTAGACCCTAGTTTTCTTTGGTGTCCCATGATGTCTCTCTAGCTTGGCAATTTCCCCAACATCGCTTGCTTACCCCTCATCTGCTATCGAGATAGGACAATCTCTTGAGCTAGGAGGGCTCGGGTGCCTTGGAGTGCTTTGGGCCTTCTTGTTCTTTTACTCATCTGAAGTAACTCTAAACTTGATGCCAAATTGAGACCTGCAAAAGAGCTCAAACTTCCCCTCTAACATTTTAACCGCTTGCAGGGTAACATTGCTTTCCTTCCTGGATTTTTCCACCACTTGGGAAACCATGGCCTTAACTATCCAATATGTCTCTTCCAACTTGAAATACTTCATTTCCCAAGTCCTGGAATATTTTGGCTCATCCACCCACCCATTAACTTCTTCGACTATCCCTTCTTCTAAAATGTTTTGTCGTTGAATTCGAACTGCTTCCTCCATCTCCACAACTGTTTTCTTTTCCTTGTCTGAGCACACATATTTAAATCTAGACTCGGACATACAAGCTGCCTTGCCAACCCTGGAACGATCGACAGGGCCCTAGGAGGAAGATTCCTCCTGCTTCTTTCCCTTATTCCTACTTCCCTGCGCTCCTCTCCTTTCCATCATATTGTTCCTGAATAATTTGGTCTTCACTCTCTGGATGTCCACTACCTTCCAACACTTCTTCTTGAATGAATTTCAACGTTAGATCTGCCACAAGCCCTTACATGCCCACCGATTCCAAACACACTGCACCTTCCACTAAAACCATTTTCCACCTTGAATCTGTAGAGTTTCCTCTTGATATTTTTCGGATGGAGAGAGCCACATGACCTTCTTAATGACCTTCTTCTCCCAGACACAGTCGAGGGTCCCTTGAATTTTAGGACCGCTCCTTCGCCTTAAACGCTCAACCTCAAGCAATTTTACTAACATCGACCCACTACAATGGCTTCTCACCATGCAATAACCATTCACATTAACCCTCACAACATTAATCCTTTTCATAACTACTTCCAGGGGTATCACATCAATCTCTGTCACTGTCAAGGTACTCCCACAAACTCATGTGTATCAATTATTCATTCTTCTTGGTTCACACAACAGTTGTCTCTATAGGGGCCTCCACTCCTGATAATGGCCACTTCCCTCGATGCCTTGACGTACTATCCATAACTTCTCTTGTAACCAGTTTAAGCTGCTTCACCACTTGTCCTACACTTACCATCATATTTCAAGGTTGATGCTAACAACGCGAGACTCACAAGTACCGCCTTGAATGCTCTGTCTTGCCGATGTTTGGTTTCGACGCTCGCCTTGTTCTCCTATCTTTCTTTCCGATGTTCCAGGTGTCCCTGTTGTCCCATCGAGCCTCCAGGTGGTTGTCCTTTGTCACTAGCTGTCCTCAATGTGTGGCACCCCATCCAGAGGAATTTCACTTATATATATTTTTTGTAAGTAAGTGATCTACAAATTACCTTTCATGAAAAAATGTTACAAAACGACAAGTGTTCACTGGAGCAAGAGTCGCCATAACTAGAAACAACTCTGCTCCAACTGAGTTTTCATAATTGTGCTTCCTATGTCACCAAAGATATGACAGATTCAGGTGGCTATAATAACATAGATTTTATTTAACAGTGCCAAATTCGAAATTAAAACATAAGTGTGTGATCTTATCTTGGCCTCGAAACTAATAAATATAGTGACCATATGGACCATATACAAACTAGAAAAACCAGTAACCAAAGTGATGAACCTAGTGACCATCATGCTCGATATCAAGTTTGTCCCAGAGAAAGGAGGATGGGAGTTGTCGCTCCAACTGTCGCAGGAATTGATGAGGCATCTCGATCAATGCTCAAATCCGTCACCAGGGAAGTGCGGTGCTCCAAAATCTCAAGGCGGAATTTGACATCGAAGACCTCGATTTGAATCTCGAATATCAAATGTTGAAGAGTGGACAAGGCCTCAAAGATGCGTTGGGAGTCCTCCTCTTCAAATGCGCTAGGCTTATCAGAGGAGGGTGCTTCAGATGAACGAGTAGTTGAATGCCCTGAAGACAAAGCACCATGAGTGCGACTAGAGTGACCACGAGGGGAGCTTGGAAGTGGGCTCTTTGAAGAAGTCCAACCCGGGAAATATTTTGGGGCATAACCCAGAGACTGCCCACGTCTATCAGGCCATTCAATTTTATAACCACAATTAGATGAGGTGTAGCTATTATCCTTCTTGTGAGCCATAGCGGAGTTGAGAGATGGAGATTTGGATCACTTCTTGTGGTTGTTCGAATTATCACTGTCCGCGACCGAGGAGGGAGGCCTACCCACTGGAATGTATTCTCCCCTACCCCGCTTCGAGCGGCCTCATTGCCTCAACATGGTGAGCAGAGAAATGAAAGACTTCCAGATGTGAATTGCTCTAACCCATTGTTCTCCTCCCCTGCGATAATGCACCATATAGAAACCACAAACTAAATGCCATTTCCCCCAGATGTTGGGCTTCCTTAAGTCACCTCCCATCGACTGCTTCATGGTCATTAATGACAAATTAATCACCTCGTACCATAAGTTGTGGATGCCAACCTCCCTCGTACAAACCTGCAACATTCCTTTGAAACAAAATCTAGCTGAGTACAAAATTCCTTGAATGCTTTGAAGCGACGACATCTTGAAGCCTCCACCCGCGTTGCTGACTCGAGGATCGATGAACCAAGTGGCACATACTCTTACTTCCCTGTGGTTAGTCATGTATGCTATGCGATGGATGACACCCCATTCGAGAGAATTTCACTTATATATTAATACACTTTAATTATTATTATTAAATCCTATCATATACTAATAAAAATGAACTAAACATTATATATGTCCAATCCTATGATGTTATACAAAACCGTGATCATCACATTGTGGCAATTCAATAAATATTAAAATAATCAAAGGTTAAGCAATACTTTACAAATTTAAAATTAATAATAGAAAAGGTAGCAAGTGATGTTACACGGATGTATGATCATTACATTGGGACAATTCAATAAAAATAAAGAATTAAGTAATATTTAGAATTAACAATGATGAAGGCAACGTTATTAAATGATGGGGTATTCATACATGTAGATGAACAAAAAGAATTCAAGGTTTATAAAAAATATATAAGATTTTATTTTATTTTTAATAATTAAAAAAAAATGATTTTATGTATATTATAATAATAATAATATTACATACATACAATTATTTTTTTGTTTAATTAAGAGTTTATATGGTAGGAATATTATTTTTGTTTGATTAAGAGTTTATATGGTAGGAATATTAGAGCTTTGAATATTTAAATAAATGAGATTTTGTGTCTTAGTTAAACTGAAATATATATATTTCTTGATAATATTTTTCAAAATATTATATTATTTAATAAATAAATTGAAATCTTTTTTAATATATAAATTTTGAAAGATAAAATATCCTATAATAAGTTTGATAAAGTATGAAATTAGGTAATAGAAAAAATGGGATATTTAAAATTTACCATGTTTAAAAAGACTTGTAATTATTTATCAAGGTGCAAACTTTTAATTTTTTTTTGAAGTTTTACATTCTAAAAAAATGTTTTCACTTCAGAGATTTGATTCCTCTCGACTCTCGATAGATTTAGAGTTAAAATGAATATATGTTAGTTTAATACACTAATATTATTGTTTTGGTAATCTATTATTTTATTTTATTATTTTAATGAGTTATATTACATGAACATCTCTCCCATAGTATTTTAAACTTTTCTTAAGTTTTATATTCTAAAAAATGTTTTCATCTTAGAGATTTGATCCCTCTCAACTCTTGATAGATCCACAGTTAAAATGGATATATGTTAGTTTAATACACTAATATTATTGTTTTGGTGATCTATTATTTTATTTTATTATTTTAATGTTTTATTATTATGTTAATGAGTTACATTACATGAACATCTCTCCAATGTATTTTAAATTTTTCTAAAGTTTTACATTCTAAAAAGTGTTTTCACCTAGAGATTTGATCGGTCTCAACTCTTGATAGATCCAGAGTTAAAATGGATATATGTTAGTTTAATACACTAATATTATTGTTTTGATGATCTATTATTTTATTTTATTATTTTAATGTTTTATTATTATTTTAATAAGTTATATTACATGAACCTCTCTCATACTATACTATAAAGAGCTTATAAATGCAATAAATAAATAAATATTTTTTTTAATATATATTATTAAATTTTAACTATATTAATTCTTTTAATATATTATTAAATTTTAAAGATAATATATTTTTTTAAATTAATTTATTAGGCCGAAAGGCGTACACCTATTAATAATGGGCACAATTAATGACCTTTTAACCTTATTTAACCTTAAACCCTAATCTGATGGCTATGCATTGAAGATGCTGGCATATTCTTAGTCGTCCTCCAAAATCAATGGATCAGATTTATTGTTTATAACTTTCTTGCATTTATCAAACTTTTCATATTACCACACACAAATTACCACAAACGTTTTATATTGAAAACACGCATTCTCAGTATATTGGGGGCACGCGTTCTAGTGGCTGTGCTAGTTTTAAAATATTAAACTTAAGTTTTGTTGTTTGGTTCCGTATAACAATTTACTTTTATTTTTTTAATATATATTATTAAATTTTAACTATATTAATTCTTTTAATATATTATTAAATTTTAAAGATAATATATATTTTTAAATTAATTTATTTTAAAATATTAAACTTTAAAGTTTTTGTGGTTTGGTTCCGTATAACAATTTACAATATACGAGGAATCTATTTAAAAATAAAAAAGAATGAAGTTCAACTTTGATAACAACTTACAGTTATATATGATACATTTAATGTTAGGGTTAACATGAATCTGGATATTTTGGATGGAGGGTTTGTTGTATAATGCGCATCGGGACTCCATACGAAGCAGCAGCCATGATATTAGCCCAGACCCCAAAGGTTAGACAGCTTTAACACGAGTTGGAAAGAGAGTAATGACTGAGCCTCGAACAGAACATTCTTCATCATCATTTTGTTTCATTGGATATGCCAACTCCAAAGGACAATCCATAAATTTGACCATCACCAGATTCTTACTGCCAGCCTCAACCCAGGCACACAGTCTGGCAGTCATCCATGAATGAACATTGACATATGATAGCATTGTCCCGCTCTGCACACGTCAACACGTGTAAAAGGAGAGAGGGGCATGGGCCCTGCACAATACCTAGTGCTCGACTATCCATGGCGACAACACCAGACACAATTCGCAGCACGCGTGCGGGTGACAACAGTATCGAGCACAGTACGACGGTAAACTGAAAAGACTGCACAGTCGTCGCACCGAGTTCAAATACCAGTGGACCCCCAACCCCAAGATCGAACGACCGGCTCGTTCCGGTTAAAACCAGCTCTCCCTGCATTTTAGATCACAGATTTCAGAACAGATAGGCCGTCGAGATGGGCACAAAATTTTGGTGGACGGTATTCGCAAGCTTGGTGGGAGTGAGCACATGGATTATCTCTCTGCATTTCTGGAGAATAACAAGAAAAAGAGCGCCGCCTGGAAGCATCGGATGGCCGTTACTCGGAGAGACACTGCTCTTTCTTAAACCCCATCCTTCCACTTCCACAGGCCAATTTCTTCACCATCGGGTGCAACGGTATATTATTCAATAAATTATTCTCCACAGTACAGTTCTTTCTGCTACAGTTTAGAAATTTTGTTTTTGAGAAAAAAAAACGAATTGGGCACTGCAGGTTCGGAAGAGTTTTCAAGTCCCATCTGTTTGGGGAGCCCGCAATTGTATCCTGTGATCCCGATCTCAATGCGTACGTGCTGCAGAATGAGGACCGGTTATTCCAGTGCAGCTATCCAACGGCCATTCATGGAATATTGGGCGAGATGTCTATGCTTGTGGTTGTGGGTGATGCTCACAAACGACTGCGAACCCTGGCACTCAGCCTGGTTAATGCTGCCAAAACCAATCCCACCTTCCTCCATGACATAGAAACGAATGCGCTTCTCATCACTGGTAAATGGAAGCAAAAACAGACCGTAATCTTCTGCGAAGAGGCCAGAAAGGTATGGCAAACAAAGCGTTATTCAATTTCTATGCTTGTCTTCTAGGTCCTGACATGAACTTTCTAATAGGAACTTAGACAGATTGCAGTTAAGTTACTGAATAGCAGCACAGAGAAACAGAAATGAAAGATGAGGTTTATGTGATGCTGCCATGTCTTATAAAAAAAATTCATTCCTAAAGAGGCAAAATTTGTGTACAGATACAGACGGTCATCTTGTTTAAGCTCATACAAGCACCTGAATCATTTGATATCTCAAACAGAACCTGTTAAAGAATTCTCTCAAATTTCTTTGAATTAAGAATTCGTTCACAAATTTCCTTGAATTTTGCCAAACAACTCTTAAGATTCTAATAATTCTCTCACATTTTCGAACATATATCTATTGGTTTTAGGGTAAATTCCCTCATATTTGCAAACCTATATAATCAGCCAAAAAAAAACTTTTTTAATAATTTTATATACACGCTGTATAAAATAAAGTGTATGATCCATCCCAATCTGCACCACCTTGATTTACTGGAGAGTATCTCACTACTTTCGGAAAGAATTACTTTAAATATGTAAGTTTTGTTTTTTTCCCATCGATATTGTAAGGTATTGGGTTTATCTTATTCCATGGTTGCTCCTCCTGCATTATATATTTTGTGGTATCCGAAATATAGCACTAAATTATTATAGTGACACTGAGAAAAATAATGCAGAAAAGTTGTTTATAATATTTTTGCAGTTCACATTCAATGTAATAGTGAAACAAATTCTGAGTCTGGAGCCAGATAGTCCGGAAACATCCACAATCTTGAAGGATTTTCTCACTTTCATGAAAGGACTGGCGTCACTGCCGCTGTATATTCCTGGAACATCTTACGCAAAAGCCGTGAAGGTGCCCTATACTTTAATATTCTTTGGTTTTTTTTCGTAGTTTGTTATACATTTTTTCAACGAAACGCATAATTTGCTGTGATACATTTTTTCAACGAAACGCATAATTTGCATCACAAACCTGATGAATCTAAAATTGCAGTCGAAATCTCAAATTCTGTCCACCCTTAAAACGCTGGTGGATAGGAGGAGGAATGGAGAAGAAACTCATAGAGGAGATTTTCTCGATATGCTTCTGACAAGCACGAGTCTAGCCGATGATGAGATCCTTAGCCTGGTTTTAGATCTTCTGCTTGGGGGCTATGAAACGACAGCGGTTTTAATAGCTATGGTACTGAAGTTTCTTACAGACTGCCCTTCTGCTCTCCAACTGTTAAAGGTGAAATATACCATGCATCTCATTGGAACTTATGAAATGTGTATTGCTTGATCAATTTTGACAAAGAAATTTTGTCGTTGGTGGATTTGCAGAGTGAGCACGAGGATATCCTGAGCAGAAAACAGAATGATAAAGCTGGTTTAAACTGGGATGATTACAAGCAAATGTCTTTCACACAAAATGTAATAAATCCATTCACTCTCATTCTCATTCTTAGCCAATAAGCGTGTTGGTAGTCTCAATGAATGTGTGTATTTCAGGTAATCAACGAGGCGTTGCGGTGTGGGAACGTGGTCAAATTTGTTCATAGAAAAGCTCTCAAAGACGTCAAGTTTAAAGGTGGGGGAGATTCAAACAATTTATAAAATTAATGAAGATGCAAAAACATTGAAGTCGCAGGTTTAATGGACATGTACTGACAAACATGTTTTATGACTCTTTAAAGGGTACGAAATACCGGCAGGATGGAAGATTCTTCCTATGTTCAGTGCTGTTCATCTAGACTCGTCTTCTTACGAGGACCCTCAAGAGTTCAATCCCTGGAGATGGCAGGTAAAACGTTACAGGAGTACTGTGAAAAGGTAGCAATTATAGAATAGAATAGAATATTTTAATTGACATCCCACCTACAACTCTGTAAAATCCATTGATATACATGTTGTTTGAAATGCAAATATTAATAAATTTACAGACAGCGATAGCAGGAAAACAATTTACACCATTTGGTGGAGGGCCGAGACTTTGTCCTGGATCAGAATTGGCGAAAGTAGAGACTGCTTTTTTCATTCACCATCTGGTTCTTAACTTCAGGTAATTAATAAGAAGCTACCATATATATTCATTATATTTATTGGATTAGTAGATTTGAATGATTATTTTTGTATAATTTGAGTTTTTTTTGAGTTTTTCAAACCGATGAATTTATTTCTGCATTCAAAAATAAATTTTAAACAAGAAAAAACAGTAATTCTTATAAATTTATATGAACTTGGAACAACTAGCCAAAGTCTATATTTATCTTCACCTTGATTTCTTAAATACACAGAGTTTAAAAAGAAAACCTAGGTTGAAATCTCTAATCAGTTTTTAGTTTCATTTTATCAATTATTCTAGTTGTTACATATGCTAAATTTTCATTTTCTCAACTCTACCCAACTTATAACCCGACCTGTATACAAGATGATTGCAAGTGTAAGAGACAGCCTTATTTCCCCTACTGCATGAACTGTATAGTGCACCTAGCTACTCTGATTTCAATTAACATAAATTTGTTTTTCCAAATGTTGTGTGTTTCAGATGGAGACCAGCCGAGCTTGATCATTCTGTTGCATATCCTTATGTGGAATTCGAGAAGGGTTTGCCCATCCACGTCGAGCGTCTATATATGGCGAATTAAATTTAGGACTCCATTTTACTCTTTATGCATAATTAATTGTTTGCGAGGGATGGAAACCAATACAGTCAGTCATGTGTACTGTACTGTGATCTCTTGCGTATCAGGACTGTCAAGTTGCATACATGAAAAAGTGATGATCCAGTGAATGCAGAAGGTCCCATATCGCTAATTTAATGCGAGAGATCATTGAATTGGGGAGGAATTGGTGGTCAATGGAGTCTCGAGACGGATATATCAAATACCGGAAAGAATTTCTTGGGATATGTGGATTCGACAATGAGTTCATCAAACGTGTGTATAAAAAATTGAGCTGTCAGCTTTTTTTCTTCTCCCAGATATCGACTTTGACTCTATTTTTTAATGCAGTACAATCAGTCAAATGTACTTCAGAATTCATTGAGTATAAATACAGATTACTGAACATTTTCTGATGATCCACAACAGTCAGTGCCACTGGCAAATTGTTCCATATATATATATATATAACATTTCTGTACGATGCAGAACTCTAATTACCAGGAGCAAATTTAGTATAAAATATCTGTCACTGCTTTTCAGTTTGAAGGTATTTTTTAAAATTATTATCTCCATTTTGGTTTAAAATTCAATTGTTTTATGTATGTGGTGAGAGCAAGTGGCTAGTGGTGAGAGCAAGTGGCCAAGCACAGCAGCATGAAGTGTGAAGATGTTAAGTGATCAAATCTGATGGTCAAAGGTTTTAACGGTCAAATATGGTGAAAAATAAAGTAGTAGTTTGAACGTTTTATTTTTTGGTTATTTTTGGATGATTTTATAGTTTGTTGAATTTATTTATGCATTCAGAAATACAATTTAAACAACAAAAAATAACTATTTTATCCAAATTTATATCGTCCCATTCTAATCATAAAAAACCCAAAAAATAAAATATTTAACAAACCAAGATATCATTCAAAAAACTATTCATTTAAATTAATTAATAAATAATATTGAATTTTAAAATACAAAATAAAAAGATAAGAAGAACAGTGAAAAGTTGTAGGTGTAACAAAGGTGGGTTGGAATCTACGCACAATGCATAACCAATGTTTATAGATCATTGCCCTGCATGAAGTGGTGGGTGGGTATGATTATTACAATTATGTGGGGCATGGCATATTATATTTGCAGATTCAAAGGGCTGTTTATTGTGTCAAAAGTGACACTCATGATTATCTATGGCATTAGCTGCCATGACTGGACAACCATGCACACGGTTGGGGTTTTGAGCCATTCAACCTATGTTGAGGAATCATAGTTTTTACATCATTGCAATCATAAAGTTTCGAAAGGGCAATTATAAGCCTACTTTGATAGGATTGTAATAGACTAAGATATGGTTTGAGCTGAGTGGGCATTTTCGTTATTGTTTCATGTTTTAATAATGCAGTAGTTTTAAGTGATCACTATTTCTTACCATAAGTCTTGTGGTTCCTTTCTTGTGGATGCCTTATAATCATAGGCATTGGACTCAAAGAAGTTTGTTAAGTTTTGTGGGTGTTTTATAATTGTAAACATTGGATTCAAAGTTTGTTTGTTGATTTGATGAGCATTTTTGTTATCCATGTTTGTATTACATTTATCTATTTAAGCTTGGTATTTTTAAAGGTTATTTTAAATTTTATTCTAAAAGTATTTTATAAGTTATGGAATTTTATATGTAAAATTATTGTGGATATTTATGTTGATGAGTGTTATGATGTTTGTGATGAGCTCAAAAGGTATGATTTTTTTAGTTTGTTATATAGTCTTTAGTCAAAGAAGTTTCAAAGCCACATGGATAACGTGGAGAATCGATTAGAGTGAATGCTTCCTTAGATGAGAATATTCTCTCTAAAGAATATTCCCCTACAATATAGAGAGTTAGATACACTTGGCTAAACTACTGGAATTCACTTATGCATGAATGCTTCCTTAGATGAGAATATTCTCTCTAAAGAATATTCCCCTACAATATAGAGAGTTAGATACACTTGGCTAAACTACTGGAATTCACTTATGCATGGTAATTTTGGTTTTATCACCAACAATTGCACCAACCTTTTTATTTGTAGGTACTAAAGATTGAAGAACACATGGATAATGGAATTTTTGTAGTCTACAATTCTAACGCTATATAACTATTTGGAGTGGAAGTCGAAGATTCTACTTCTTCTCGAAAGTAGAGGCTTATACCAAATAACCATGGAAATGGAAGTAGAACCCGATTCCGCCAATGAGAAAAATGACTTTCTCAATATACAAGATATGGCCATAGGATCTATCTTCTAGTCTATTTCTCCTAAAATTCACCACCAAGTATATGATGAATCACGAGACTCAACTCCAAATGAACTATGGACCAAATTGGAGGTTCTATTCGGGAATAAAAAAGATTGTGAATATTGCATGCAGGAGATTGAAAAGATAGAGCCAAAAGAGAAGCCATCAGAAGATCGAACCTCTTGTTTTGAAGAGTCTTCTACACAAGTTTTTGTTCCTTCTCATTTTTTATTTTTTTATGCATTGTACTTTGAGGGGGGGTTTCCCTCTTTCCTTATTTTTTTAGTGTCTCATTCTTATATGCATTGTACAATGGGTACATAACATGGCCTCTGTTGTCATGACCAATTCATCATGTACGCCCTAGTAGTGTTCAAGAGGGGTGTTGGAGATATTACACACTCACATAGAATTATTCTCCTAAGTTTGATAGTCCAATTTTGAGAACACTTCCTTAGATGAGAATATTCTCTCTAGAGAATATTCCCCTACAATGTAGGGCACTCCTCTTTAGCTCAATTCAATTACACTTAGTTACTAGTGGAATTCACTCATGAATGACAACCTCAGTTTTATCAAGAGCAGTTGCATGTCTTTCTCTCACTTCCACATGTGTGACACAATTAACTAATGATTGCATGAATCAGTTAATTGGGACTAGGTGGTAGTTCACTCCAATGTTCATCAGTGAGTGTATAGATCTCTCTAGATCAATACTACGGTGGATTAGTTACTCATGTAGCCTATATCTATTGTAAATTATTCACTCTTTGAGTGTGGAATACATTTAATATAATTTATTATTCTTTCACTCCAATTTTTCTCTCTTCTACTCACCTTTGCAAGTTGTATATGTTCTTTTTCTAGCTAGATCTTTTGTGCAGGTATTCACCACATATTACATGACAAATTATAAATCTTATGCACATATGAAAATCTAGCTATGAAAACAAGAAACAAGGAAATAGTACCTAAATAAATGGAGGAAAAAAAGTAGTGGACACACCTAGGAAAATAGGAGGCTATAACCATTGATGAAGTGCCACAAAGAGGATGATCTCTTTTCATTCTTTAAGCTATTTCCAAACTCCTTGCATTGTACCTAGAACACAATATCTCCAAACAATTCAATGAATATATGTATAAATCACACTAAATATACCAAATCAATAAATTAAGGAAGTCAAGTATGAAGTTCTGGAGCAATGTGAGGCCCTCCCTCGACGACTAGGTTTACGCTAGTCATAGCCTACAATATTGTTGCTTGCAACCATTGTCTCCTTGATATATCTTGCTCATTTTGGTAGTTTACTGTAGCACCCTAAAGAATCCAAGGTTGAGGAAAATTCACTTGGCGTCTTCAGTATGGATGCCCCTTCTAATTCTGAGAAGGAAGCATTCATTTCTCTGATCAGATCTTTAAAGCCAACTAAAGAAAAACATCCAATGACGAACAAGTTCGCAAGGAAGGAAAAAAACATCCCCAAGCTAGACAATTCATCTTCATAGCCAAAGAGAAAATCCCTTTTTCTGCATGCACAAGATTTAATAGGAAATTTCATATCCTTTTGGCCAATTCCTCGAACAATATAGGCATGGGTTTCAAAGCATTGAAAGGTTCAAGGAAATATATCTGGCTTTGCTTGTGGTTAATGATTCTTTGTATTTTTACTTGGTAGTAATGAGGAGAGAGATATGATCTTCAAATCAAGTCCTTGTTTCATGGGATCCAATGGAATGTTCCTCTCCCATTGGTCCCTTGACATTGATCCAAATATGAAAATCTTGATTGCCCATGTGTGGATCAATTTTTTGTACCTCCCCATCATCTTCTGGGATGAATTCACTCCTAAATACATTGGAGACAAGTTGGGTCGTTATATTGACCAAGATAAGACAAAATAAAATATATATTCCTATGTTAGAATTTGCATGGAAATCGATATGGAGAAGGGCCTTTCATAGGCAATGCATCTCAATATGGAGGGTTGCAGCCATCTTCATTCCCTTGATTATGAACAAATTTATTTCAAACACAATATCTTCCACGAGTATGGAGATTTTGCAAAGAGATTCCCAATAATCCAAGAAATCCAGACCCCTCCAAAGCAGTCTCTAAATCCATAGAATGAAATAAAACAATTAAATTTTAAGCATGTATCCAAAAGGCATAGGAAGCAGTTGTCCAAGGGGCCGTAGACCCAGTCTATCCTATCCATCCCTTCTAATAATAGATTTGAGGTTCTTGATGACTGAGAGGAAGAAGAAGAGGAAAGGGTGAAGGAATATCTACCAAAGACCCACTCATATTCTAAATTTGGAACAATATCATCTAAGGTCCAAGTGGAACTAGAGAATATTGTATAAAAGAACACATACATGGCCCCATCTGAGGAACAAATGGCAACTCCTTTGGAAAAGGAAGCACACATAGAAGAATAAAAGGAGGAAAAAGAAGAAGGAATAGAAGATGAGGGGGATGCATATATGGAAGAGAAGGATGCATGGGAACATGACCCTCCCACTAAACACTCAGTAAAGTGTCCACACTCGCCTAAAACTTTTGAATCTCCTCCTTTCACCAAAATCCCGAAGAAACGTTTGCATCCCTCTCCCCCACTAACAAGGGGAAGGAAATCAAGTTGAGAGAGTAGAGAAAGAGGTAGAATCAAATATCCTCTTGGGATATCAACTAACTCTAGAATCTACCCTATTTAGGGGGAGGACTCATCAAAATGAATAATTATGTATTGTTTATGTATTTTACTATGCAAGCAATATGTAATAATTTATTCTTGTACTCAAGAAATAGTAAAAATGAGTTACTATAGGATATATTATTGGACTCCTTCCTTTCATCTCTTTGGTGGGAGAAGGATAGCTCCACAAGTTGGATTCATCCTCCAAAAACTTTGTATTATCAAGTTGTCTGGTTCAATCATGGCCTTTTTATTACAATCTATAACCATTTATGTTAAAAAAAATTAAAGAACAATAATACCGAATCGTACATGAAGTTGACCCTTGGTCATAGGGTTCTCTCCCTACAATAGTAGTGTTGGTGTTTTTCCCTAGAGAGGGATTGAGAAGATCTAAGAGAAACCCATGAGGGAAAAGGCTATATCCATCACAACCAATGGGCAAAAAAGGAATAATCTAAGGTAAAAGATGAGAAAACAAACGTGAGTAAGTCCTTATAGTAAGGGAATTGGTGGAGATATAAATTCTAAGTAGCTTAGGTTCTTAAGGGAAGGGGGACTATAATCCTAGCCAAAATCTGACAAAGTTTCAATAAGATTTGAGCACAAATTAGAGAGAAAAGATAAGAATTTTATTGAGAAAAAGAAGCTAAAATAAGACAAAAGAGGGCTATTTATGGAAGAAAGAACCATATATGGGAAAACAAGATATAAGAAATCATTATCGAGTAAAAATTGACCCTTCCATTGATTGATCTGCGTGTTTGACTAAGCAACCCACTAGTTCTCATCGAATATGGAATTTTTCATTGTAAAAGGGATCTTTGATCTACTGGTCAATTCCCTTAGAAGGATATGATACACAATCTTATAGGAAATAAGAGATCAAAATAAAAATATAAAGTAAACTACCTCATAGTAGGGGAGAGAAAAAGCAAGCCTACATGTAAGAAAGAAAGTAGATGTGACAATCGCATCAGTCACCACCTATGGGCCCCAAGAGATCAGCATAGTCAAGAATGCAATGAATGGAGACAATGTTGCTACTAGATCAACAAAGGAAAAGTGAAAAAAGCACCAATAAAAACATGCTAGAACAAATCAAACAAAAAAGATACACATAAAACAAACCCCATGAGAAACAACTAAGGAGGGCAAGCCACCATCTCTTGTTTGAGAGATGAAATGCAGTGTAGCTAGGGGGAATAATATGGGGTGCCTAGGGGAGTTACCCAAGGGGAATACTAGTAGACAAGTATTGTTATGTATAAATGGCACTTTTAATAAATAAGGCCTAGTGTGAATGCAATAAATGTAAGAGGACTTACTAGAAGGTTCCTCCTCTAGAATGTTCTTAGGTGGTTGATAACACTATATAAGGGGGTTCAAGAAATGTAATGGGGAAGTCAAGAAGTATTTCATTTTGAGCGGTAGCGTATTAGGAGGTTTCCCCCTTGAAGAGGCAAGTGAACAAGAGTGTATCCCTTCCGTAATAGGGTTTATTGTATGGTGTTGTCATACCCTAAGGGTTTCTATAATAATAAAGTGGGATTTATTCTATATTGCTCTTGGATCTATTGCGGTGTTTATATATTCATCATTTTGGAACCTAACAAGTGGTATCAAAGAACTTTCTTTGGACACAAAAGGGGCAATTTTTTAATTTTATTTTTGCATGCTTTTAAATGAAGAATAAAAAGAGGGTTGCGACACTCCAGACAATTCTTGTATATTTTTGTGTAGAATTTGCAGAAACTGGTTGTAGATCTGAGTTCCTCTCAGAAAAACAACCAATTTCAAAAATAAATTGTTTGAAACGGAGTCTAGGAAGTGAAGTTATTAGCATTTTAAAATATGCTAATTTTCAAGGTTATGTGGACGACCACACGATTTTGTTGATTTCTATAACACTTGGGGACAAATTTTCCCAAAAACATTACAGATATGAGTTCCTCTTGCAAATATATTTCATTTCAAAAAACAAATCATCCAAATTGAAGCTCCAAAAGTGAAGCTATTGTTGATTTGAAATCGACCATTTTCTCAGGTCTTCATAATGACAACGAGACTACAGAGCTCATAATTTTTCACAGGGTGCTCAAATTAATGCCATTGGATAGAGAATTTTAAGAGATTTCTTTTGGTATGTTATATGTGGTGTTTCCAAAGGATGTTCTCTATCAAATCCTCATGGAACTTCTACTGAAGTTTGAAGCCCTCAAGACAAATTTTCACATCCAGGAACATATGCAAAACATCAAGGATGATTGTGGACATCTTCAAGAGACTTGCACTAAAATACAAGAGGGATGTATTATGGCAGACATCAGGGATGAATATAATCAAGAAGCATATGCTTGTTATGATTTTGAGGCCGATTGTGATGATTGGTATATGGATAGTTTTCATTTATAGGATGACAACCACTTTCATCTTCTATTTGATGACTCTACTACACCTTATGTAGAGCACATCTTGGAGAGTAGACAAGAGCCTTCTATGCATACTCTTCTTCAATTCTCTTATTCTCCAGTACTAATCGATGCTTTTTTGGCCAGCCCTACATATTTGTATCCACATGATTAGTGTAGACATTTGGAGCACCATTTTTATCCACCTATTGAGTCCTAGTATCTTCAAAGGTGAGTTCACATGTGCACTTGGACATGGGACCCCGATTTACAGTGGACCTTGGAATAATTCAACATGGAGGTGAGAAATTCTACATGGATAAGTGTGGACCATAATGTTCTTCAACATTATGGTCCACACTTATCCATGTGACCTTGGTATATGGTTGTACACCCTCATAAAAAGTGTTGAGGACAATACTTTCATAAAGGGGATGGAATGTAGTGTAGATAGGGGGAATGGGGTTCCTAGGGAGGCACCCAAGGGTAATAATAGTATATAATTATTGTTATGTATAGAGACCACTTTTAACAAATAAGGCCTAGTGTGAATGCAATAAATGTAAGAGGAATTTGATCTGAATTGGATCTTGGAAAATATTTGTAAATGTTGTAAATATACACATTTGTTTTATTTCATTTTATTCTGTCTTCTGGCAAAATGGGAAGGCTAAAAAAACATATGTGATTGTTGGCCTTCCAAGTGCATCCCATGAAAAGTAATGAGATAAAAAATGAATAAGGGAGGAGAGAAAGGATAGATGCAAGGAAAAAGAGGGAAGGACAACAACATAAATGGGAGCTCAAACAGGGTATCCAACTTGAGGTGGAGTGGACGAAGGAGTTAACATGCATGTTTTCTCCGAACAAGGGTGTCTCTGAGCCTTGCCCTTTGCAATTTTGTATTGTCAGTGAGTAACAATACACAAAGACTGTGTATAGCTCACCCCATTGTAGTTTTCTCCTCAACATAATAAAAGTCCCATTTAAATGTTGAATCTATGATTTATTGCAATCTATGATTTGGGAATTTGGTTTCGAGTTACGACAATGTATGCATACTCCATTGAAGTTTGTTTTATCCTGTAGCACTTGTCCCAAGCGTTCTCTCATTTCCTGGGTGAATGTAAACTTGTATAGGTGAATTTAAACATACATGGGCGAATTTATACTTACCTGGATGAATTTACGGACCCCTGGGTGTTTTATTTACTTCCTAGGAGAAATTATACTTACCTGGGTGAATTCAAAGACCCATGGGCATTTTTTATTCATTGTTGAACATCTAAATTTGTCCCTTGTATTTTTTTTATTTGTTGCGGGGAATCAAAATCACCCCTAGATGTTTTTTTAGTTGTTGAGGTTCACCAAGTCACCCTGCAAACTTTTTCCTTTCTTTTTGAAGATTGAATCCACCTCTAGATATTTTTTTCAACTGTTGTTCAACCCATTCCAACTGGGTTACTCTTAAATTCAATTTTCCTTCATTTGGTCGACCTAACCATCAAAGAATTTGTCTGATCTTTCCTTTGGTCGACCTGACTGTCAAAGCAATCGACTGGGATTTCCTTTGGTCAACCCGATCATCAAAGCAATCGATCATGATTTACTTTGGTCAACCTGACCATCAAATAATTCAACTGATACTTCCTTTGGTCAACCCGACCATTAAATAATTCGACTGAGATTTCCTTTGGTCAACCTGACCATCAAAGCAATCCATTGGGCTTTCCTTCGGTCGACCATACCATCAAAGAATTTGACCAAGACTTCCTTTGGTTGAACCTACCATCAAAGAATTCAACTGGGGTTCCATTCGGTCAACCCGACCATCAGAGCATTCGACTGGTCATCCATAAGGCTGACTCGACTAGTGGGCATGTTTCAAGGATTATAACTAAACAAAGAAGAGAAATATGGAAATAAAAGTTTTATTCCGCAGTAGAATCCATGTTGGTGAGACGGACAGGCAACATGCCTACCTTTTATGGATTATATGGTATCAGAACAAGTTCTGAAGACTTGGAGAATACCTGCATGGTAAACACTCGTAGCCAGTACCAAAAAAGTGGACAAGCATTGCTACCAGGCCTACAAAGAAGCAGAGCACCATCAATGGAAGGACATCATCATGAAGAAAATGACAGTGAAGACCTAGAGGTCAGATTGGATTAGATAGAGTGAAGCATTGCTACATTGACAGAGCTGGTGACACAATTGCTTGTAATGAAGGGTAAGGAAACACACTCAACAAAGATTGAGCATGAAGAAAAAAAAAATTGTCCAGAAAGTTCCAAAGGAGAGACGCTTGGAAATTCAGGTAATGACAACAACGTTTCTTCATCTTCTAGTGTTCCTTTCAAAGTTGAAGAGAAGCTATAAATACCCATGTTTATTGGACAAAATAATGTTGAAGTCTTGGATAGATGGTTGAAACAACTGGAAGTTTACTTTGGTCTTTATCAAATCCAAGAAACACAACTGATCTCCTTTTCCCATTTGAAGATGACCGAACATGCTCTGCTATGGTGGGAGAGTTGCGTGGATGCACTAAGAATAGACTAGAATCCCATGGTGACAAAATGGGAGGACTTCAAGGCATTACTTAAGTCACAATTCTGTCCCATAGGCTACGAAGAGGAACAACTCATGAAGTGGCAGTGCCTTCAACAAGAATAGGGACAATGCGTGAAAGAGTACACTTCTTAGTTCAAGAGGTAGGTCATCATGTTGATTATCTCTTTGGAAGAGCCCAGGTTGGTGATGAAGTACCTTGGAGGACTTTTTAGCCATATCTGAAGACAATTGCATCTTCATGGTGTGAAAAGAATAGATGAGGCAAGCAAGAAGGATCTCTACATTGATTTGGAATCTAGGAAAATACAACTGATCCAGGTGGATATCAGTACCTCTTTCAACTAGCTCAAAATAATTTTCTAACAATTTTGGCAATTTACTATTTTTAGTAGTTTTTAACTTGTGGGGCCATTTTGAGGGCCTAAATGAAGGTTTTTCAGGATTGAGATTCTCAATCCTACCTAAAGGCTCTGATTGAGCCCCCAAAATGAATCTCCTTTATGACACCTTTCCAACGAGCTACTATGCACCCCAAACGGAGATCGTATGCCAAAGTTACACCCCCGAGAAGTTGATACACCAAACTACCCAAAACGGGGTCCACAAAACTATTGGATTTTCATCTTCCGGGGTTAGGGTTTTGGATTTTATTTATGATAAAAAGGCCTTTGGAGCCTCATTGTAAAATCATCTTCTTGTGAATGTGAGTATCAGACACATCTCTTCTCAGAGATAAGCTGCCACCATTCTAGCGAGTCTTTCACTTTGCATTTTTACAATCTTTGTACATTTTTGCTCATTAATAGAAAATTGTGTATTACTATATCTCTGTGTTTATCATTACATCTCTGATAAATTTATGTTATATTATTAGATATCCGAGATATCTCTGTACATTTATGTTGGCCCTTGACCAAGTTTTGGAGAACCTTGGTCACGTTTGACCGATTTTGGGACTTCGACAGGGTAGTCGAAGGCGGAGCACAAGGCGAAGCGGAGATCGCATGATCTTAGACCCCTCTTAGGGCATTTTTTGGTTTAGGGTTTATGTAATGGGTATGGGATGTCAGCCCATGGGTTTACCCATGTTTAGGCCCATTTTGTAATGTATAAATAGAAATATAGGCGATGTAAGTAGGTGGTGCTAAGGGTAACAAGGTGAAGATGCTAAGTGCTAGAGTTTGATCTATGTGATTGCAAAGGCTGTGTGCTTACTGTGTGTTAAGAACTTGCAAAGCTAGTGCAAGTGATTGTAATAAGCTTGTGTGCAGATTGTAAGAAGGCTTTGTGCTAAAGCCTAGCTCAGGGAAGGAGGATCTAGCGAGGTGCGCGCATATCTCCTGTCCTATGCAGAGTAGGTTCTTGTGGCTCTGTGCTTGTAGAAGATTGAGAGAAGATAATAAAGAAAATAAGAGTTGGTGGACGTAGCCCCACACTGTGTTGAACCAGGTATATCTTGTGTTGTGGTTGCTTTGTGCATTATAGTTGTTGATGTGATGTATGCTTAGTGCAATGATATATGTTAGATGCATCTGATATTATAGCTTAGTGCTTAATAATGTGAATGAATGCTAGATCTGATCTATTTCTATGTGCTAAGTGTTGGATGTATTAGATCTTGTGGAATGTTGCACTGTTTTGTAATTAGGATTTGGATCTGTGATGTAAATAAGGGTTAACTGCTAAGTGCTTTGTTAAGGTATTGTAATCACGGATCTGTGTCCTAGCTAGGTTGTAGACATCTGAGTCCTACAACAACCCCTTCTTCTACCTTGAGTGAGACTTCATCTACTTCGTAGGTGTTTCCGAAAGGGCTGGTAGTTAGGGTTTTGTTGGTGTGTTGCTGAAGCCTTGAACCCTGGGTCTGTCCCTGTGCCAACAAATGGTTCCAGTGTTAGGACCTGAAACTGTGATTGTTGGGAACTGAAGAAAAGAGAAAGCTATGTGCGTAGATATGCTACCCTAGTGCGTAGTATTATACTTGACTTGTGAAGCTCTGTGGTAAGAAGAGAAGTCTGATGTAAAGAAAAGAGGAAATATCTTGAAGCTTTGTGCTCTGAGAAAGGTAAGATAAGTGAAAATTTTATTTCGAAAGAATGGATCTAGGTATGTTTAATAGATTTGGTCCTAATCTGAAAAATAGGGTACAACTAGAAGAAAGAATATTTGATATGAATAGATTTGATAGAAATAGTGAAATATATGTTATTCCTATGCATAGAAAGAATTGTTGGACTAACAAATGGATGCATGATCCTAGAAAGAATTTTTTTCAGACCCACCACTGCGATCCCAGTGCACAATACAGGAAAGGTTGGGGATCATTCAAGAGAAAGAGAGGGTTAACTCTTTGTTATAGTTGCAGAAGACCGGGACATATTGCTAAGGAATACCCTAGTAGAGGTCCTATTTGCCTTTGTTGTAAGGCTACTTAACATGAAGTTTTGGATTTCCCTAGAATGATTTCCAAAGTTGAAAAGATGAATATGAGACAAGAAAACTACGAGACAAGCCAAGAAACTAAGGATACAATAGAACCACAGAAAGAATCAAATAATGTATTATTACAGATGAAAGAAACCCTAAACGATCATAGAGATATCAACTTATCAGAGATCTTAAAAGAGAAGGAGCACATAGAAACAAGAATAGGAGACTTCGACATAGACCGTGTTATGGATGAGGAAACCTAGATGAATATCATGACATAAAGAACTTGGGAAATTTTGGGAAATCCTACCTTCATTAGGAAGAATAGGATTATTTAGAGGAAAGTTGATAACCCTATGTGGAAGACTTACCCAGACATCTATGAGTGCTCATAGCACTTCGACATAAGAATAATTTGAGATCGTTAAATTTGTTGAGAACAACACCCCATTTTCTATTTTGCTAGGAAAAACCTGAATTGAGAAAGATCAGATACGAAGGAAACAAGAAGAGGAGGATCTAGAACAGAAAAAATAAGAACTAAGAGATTTCATGGCTTTGAGAATAACGCACTTACTGAAAGAACAAGAGGACTAGTCGAAGCTACTAATGACCAGAGATCTGGATGTCGAAGTTGAAAGAACACAGGAAGAATTGAAACACCTGTCTGTACAAGAGAGTAGAGCACCTACCCTAGAAAGAGAAAAAGTATTACCCTCAAACCCTATAAAAGACCCTCCACAGTGCGAAGTTACCATGCCAAGAGGAGATAAGAACAATAATGGAAAGAGGAAACCAATGAATCAGATTCTAGGAAAGAAAGCCAAAAAGTTCAAGAAGAAGAAAGAAAAGTTAGAAAAGTTACAGAAAGTTCCAGGGAGGACTCCGCAGAAAGAAGGTTTGCAGAACTGGAACTTTGTCAGGATATCAGAACAACGAATATTGTCACTTCACCATGACAAAGAAATATGACCGTTGGAGGCGTCCCGACCGTTAGAACGATGCTCCAGAACGGCTAGAAACACAATTATTTATGGAACGTTAGCCATTAGACTATTGGGACTGCGCCATAACAGATGGAATAACATTGATTGAGGCGTTCCTACCCATTGGTAGAGTCCATTATGACGTTGTCTATTTATCCCGTCGAACGTTGCACCGAGAACACTTTTGCCAATTGTGATTATCCGAGCCCACAGAGAACTAAGTTTCTTTGGTGTAGTGATTATTGAGACCTCACCATCTATTCTGTTACATTGAGTGTTGTTCACCGACTTGAGATATCAGATATCGAGTGTGCATGTTGGACAAAATTAGCATAGTAGAAAAAGATGTCGAAGAGATCCTAATAGACCTCATGGCCGAGAAGTTGATGTCCACAGGCATCTAAGCCTCATCGATGAGAGGAGTGCAAGTATCGTGATGACTTAGGGAATGTGAAGTTCATCCCATCTATCTTACACGTCTACATCTCACCTCTGGTTGGCACGGTGAGTCGTGACAGTGTCCCAAGGGACTTCAACTACACAATCATCACTGCGTACTTCCTGAAGGGGATACATGCAGTCAGACCGCAGTTGGAGAGGATTCTGACATATAAGATCAATAACTATAACCTAGGAGACCGCAAGATATATGGCATGCTCGTACCATACAAGTATTTGATGAAGACAAAGGGGAAGAAGTTGAATATCATCCCCCAGCCGTGGACCATGGACATCGCGAGGTCCACTATCCTAAACGTGATGAAGATACCACACTTCGTAAGACATCAAGAGGTTAACGTGTTCGTTAAGATCATGCTGTTGTTCTTCCATAGTGGTTATCTGTGGTTGGACAGGCATATCGCCATCGATCTGGCACTGATCCATATGATCACCAGACTAAGCATGTAAGGACTAGACCCACAATAATTTTATCCAGGAAAGGCTGTAGATTGCGCCCTGGCATAGAGAATCAAAGACACCTATGGAGATGTATAAAAGGGGAAGTAGGGCTACAAGGTAGCCTCCATCCAGAATGACGCAGTGTACCTAGCCTGCCAGTTGATTGCTGGTAAGATAGTAAGGAAGAACAAACCCACGTAGGTCACGGGGTTTGTCGTCGACCTCGCAGGAAAAGGCATGGAAGGGATACAAATGAACTGGGCGAGCTTCCTCATCAACTAGTTAGAGAAAGACTGTCGCAAAGCTCAGGATCAGGGATATGAGTTCAATTTTATTTCGCTATTGATCCTCATCGCCTTCATTGCTTGGGAGATGCTAGAAGGTGTGACCTTCCCTAAGATTGACCCATCAGAACCCTTAGCTGCGAAGTTCACCACGCTCTAGTATTCGAGCGACATGGCTAAACAATGGCAGTCAAACATGGTGTTCCACACCTATTACCTACAGTTGAAGAGGGCTATTGAGTCTTCCCCTCGCATGACACCGAATACCCTGCACAGGCTCATACCATTTGTGAAGTTCCGCATAGATAGACATTTTATTTATATCACTGCGCGAGGAGATGAACATAACGAAGAACTCCAATCTTACTACAAGTTCACTGAGGAGGACATGGAAGAAATAAATAAGGAGTGGCCCACAGAGCTCCTTGTACCAGTCAACCAGGAAGAACTGGCTGACCTCGACCTAATTGGAAGTCCTCTGGTCACTCACGAAAAGTATGATGCACCCAAAAATAGAAGGCAGAAGAAAAAGGAAGAGGTACAGAAGCTGAACAATGCATCAGAAGAGACTGCTTCAGACTCACCTGGAGGGGGAGGTGATGACAAAGAAGAAGACAAATAAGAAGACAAAGGATAAGAAGATGAGTAGAAACAAGGCAAAGTAGCACCACCTAGGGACCCTATTGATGAAGCTAAGACCTCCAAGAAAAGAAAGGTTTCCCCCACGAAACCTATATCGTGGAAGAAGTCTAAAGCTACTAAACCACAGATGCAAATTGTGCTCATGATGGATGACATAGATTTCATCATCATCGCTGTCTCAAATACCTCAGAAGATATCTTACAGTGTAATGAAGCCAAACAAGAGACCGTGTATGAAAGAATTGAAGTAGATATGAAAGGGGTACAACAAGCCCTCCACTCCAGTTGCGCAGTGTCTACTGCACCCCCATCATCAGAAGGAACAAAGTTGGGAGACAAAATTGCCCAGCTCTGCCGAATAGTAGATGCAACCGAAGCTCACCTTCGTCGTGTACAAGAGGAAAAAGAACAGGCCACAAAGGCCTTAAAGAAAGCAAAAGAGGAAGCCAGAGAACAATGTTGGATTGCACAACAGGAAAAAGACGACATCCAAGCCAAGTTTGTAGAGGATAGAGCACAGATCCAGAAGGATAAGGAACAACTGCTCACAGAGAATATTGGAGTTAAAGAAGCAGTCATTAGAGCACTTCGCTCTGTGACGGGCTTAGAACAAATGGAAGAAGACCAAGTAGAAAGACAAGTAGGGAAGCTTGCCTAAGACATTCAACAACTCCAATAGAGGATAGTTGAACTGGAGTAACAAGTAGTGCCAAGCACTCCACAGGAAGTGCGAGATCTAAGAGAAGAAACTACAAGGAGTGCATTTGAGAGAATCAATTCATTAGCCTTGGAATGCAAACAACTGAGTAGTCAAAGTGCACAGACCTACGAGCGCCTTGCAGAGGACCCTGAGCTCAGGACACTGGAGTCACAACTCTAGGAGGAAAAACATCAAGAAGCAACACTGCAAGCGCAATTGAAGCTACTATCACCGGTCGAGAGGATGAAAAGAGCCCAAGGACAGTGCACAGTTCAGAAGCATGCCCATGCCATTAAGAGTAAGGTCATGGAAGTAACCTAGCGACTCCATCCAATGCAGGATGCAACTTGCACACGTTTTGAGGAAATTGAAGGACAAGGTGCACAGCTAGAACAATATTCACCTTAGTTGAACAACGATTGGAAGGACCTGTCACCGAGAAGGTCATTCAGAAGTTTGTCGAGCATGAGGCTCTGGTGAAGCAATAGGTCGAAGTAGCTCGAGCCAAGATCGAGGCATTTGAGGCAAAGTTACCCAGATCAGAGTGACTCGGGACAAGTCACAGGTGAGTGTTGGGGGCCTGTTGGCCCTTGACCAAGTTTTGGAGAACCTTGGTCACGTTTGACTGATTTTGGGACTTCGACAGGCTGGTCGAAGGTGGAGCGCAAGGTGAAGAGGATATCGTGGGATCTCGGCCCCTTCTTAGGGAATTTTTGGGTTTAAGGTTTATGTAACAGGTATGGGATGTCGACACATGGGTTTACCCATGTTTAGGCCCATTTTGTAATGTATAAATAGAAAGCTAGGCGATGTAAGTAGGTGGTGCTAAGGGTAATAAGGTGAAGATGCTAAGTGCTAGAGTTTGATCTATGTGATTGCAAAGGCTTTGTGCTTACTGTGTGTTAAGAACTTGCAAAGATAAGTGGAAGTGATTGTAAGAAGCTTGTGTGCAGATTGTAAGAAGGATTTGTGCTAAAACCTAGCTCGGGGAAGGAGGATATAGCGAGGTGCACACAGATCTCTTTTCCTATGCAGAGTAGGTTCTTGTGGCTCAGTGCTTGTAGAATATTGAGATAAGATAATAAAGAAGAGAAGATTTGGTGGACGTAGCCCCACATTGGGGTGAACCACATATATCCTATTTTGTGGTTGCTTTGTGCATTATAGTTGTTTATGTGATGTATTCTTAGTGCAATGATATATGTTAGATGCATATGATATTATAGCTTAGTGTTTAATAATTTGAATGAATGCTAGATATGATCTATTTCTATTTTCTAAGTGCTAGATATATTAGATCTTGTGGAATGGTGCGTTGTTTCGTAATTAGGATTTGGATCTGTGATGTAAATAAGGGTTAACTGCTAAGTGCTCTGTTAAGGTATTGTAATCAAAGATCTGTGTCCCAGCTAGTTTGCAGACATCTGAGTTCTGCAACCACCCCTACTTCTACCTCGGGTGAGACTTCATCTGCTTCGCAACTATTGCCAAAAGGGCTGGTAGTTAGGGTTTTGTTGGTGCATTGTTGAAGCATTGAAACCTGGGTCTGGCCCTGTGCCAAAAATTTCTTTATTATATCTTCGCTCTCATTTCGTTCCAAAAATAATCCATATTAGTGGTATCAGAGTCGACTTCTCTTGATCATTTTTTAGTGCATGTCCCCAACGAGGTCCGAGTATAGCAAGTTGGGTCTTGAGCTTGTCTCTCTTGAGGAAAATCGTTCTCACACGCCCAAGAAACCCTCCATGGCGGAAGAAAAGAAAAATGATGGAGCAGAAGATTTTATCAATCTGTTGCTTGAGAAATATCTCACGTGACATAGGGACAAAATGATGGAGAATTTTTCCCACAATCTTCAACGCTTTCTGATAGTAGCAGGCACATCTTCATCAAGCAACCACTCTAGAGGCACCTCGCCTTTCAAGGTACAAGTTAATTTTGACATTCCCATATTTGAAGGTCNTACTAGGAGAAACGTTCCGTAGAAGAGTATGGAATGTATGGTGTAATATCCCCAAGGACGAGCCCCAATTGTATTTTGAATTGTAAACATGTTTTGTAGGATGGTGAGCCGAGCAATTATAAGCTAGTAGGCTTATGTGTTAGTAGGTCGGAGAGCCTAGGTGTTAAAGGCTAGGAGCTTTTTTTGTACATGTAAATATTCATATTATTAATATAAAAACATTGCTGTGTGTAGACCGATCACGATAAAAGAGAATGGGGGACTAAGATCCATTAGGCTGGGTAAGGGAGAGGGGGCTGAGAGCTTGGAAAGAGGGGCTAAGCTTAAGGGCTTAAGTCTAAGAGAATAATAATTTATTATTATTCCAAAAGCTGTTTAAAAGGATATCTTTTTATCCTAAGTTCCTGAGGAAATATGGGGGAATTCCAAAGGAAATGAATGTGCTTCATGAGCGACAGGTGTCGGCTCAGGCACATGCAAACTTAGGGGAAATTCTTGTTGTTGAGGGACAAACAAGAACTCACTCACGACATGTAGAGAGGTTCACGCATAGATAGTTCTAGCACTGACGCTCTCACCCATATTTGCTATGCTAGACCAATCTCCCCCATCTCTCCTCAGGAGTTCACTCATGCATTGAGCAAGCACGCAGCTAGCCAATTCCACCATTTCTGAACCTATGGCCATTGTGCACCTCTATAATTACTAAGCCATCCCTTGCCTTACCTGAATTATCTATTGTGGTTTGAAGAAGCGGGTTTTCAAGCCCATGGTCGAAGAGGCAGGTTGTTAGGCTTGTGAGAAACTTTCTCTCCAAGTGAGAGAGGTTGTTGTGGATTGAATAAGTAGGTTTTCATGCTTGTGAGAAACTCTCTCTAGGTGAGAGAGTGTGCTGAGGAAGTGAGTTCTCGTGGAGGGAGTCCCGAAGCTGCTACAGAGCTCTGAGGATTCTGGTTCAGCCTATCACTGAAGCCCAAGGTAAGGGAGGTGGAGAAATCAATGTACTGTGGGACATTGAAGGTGTATACTCCTAGGGTGGGACATGCATGTGGGTAATGAGAGTCTATGAGCAGTGGGTGTAAGTGGATTTTGGGAGAGAATCCTTCCTCTTAAACTGTGTGACTATCCTATTGACCTTGCCTAGCCTAGGAATCCCTTGCCCAGTGGAGTTTAGTCCCAGGTCGGGGGTGATCTACTACTAAGAGTGATGAGCAGTGTGGTCTAAGGTTGGGAGGTTCGTGGAAGGTCTGCACATAGTTGGTGGTTTTTTCTCCAGTTAAAAGATAAGTATCATTTCCAAGCTTAATTATGTATGTTATGCATGTCTGAGATTCTTGAAATGTTATCATGTGTTCCATTACATGTAAGACTTATTGTCAATTCCATTTGAGTCTGTATGGTAGCAGTAATTCTATGTTATTTATTTAAATTCATTAGAAATGCATGTTATATATATCTATATCTATATATATATATATATGTTCCTTAGTGGCGTTGCCCGACCTGTTGGTGGCTGGGGACGTTACAAAATGGTATCAGAGTTAAGTGAAGTGTCTGAATAGTGGTGTTGCCTGACCTTTTGGTGGTTGGGGATGTTACAAATTGGTATCAGAGCTAAGGTTCAAGCACTGAGCCTATATGGGACGAATAAGTGTTCATTGGAACCAAGGTTTTAGGTGGAAATTATGTCAAGAGGAACCAATTTCAAACCTCAGAACATTCATGAGTGCCAAGAGGTTACCTTGGCCGTGTTACGAATCTTAGGAGGTGTAGAAGTATTATAAAACCATGACAGACATGGTATTGGGCTGCAAAGTAATGTGGGTTGTAGGATTTGTTCAAGAGAAGGAGGACAATTCCTAACCATCAAATATGGAAAATTTGTGAGGCGGTTAGCTGTGAGTTCCTTTGGAAATCTGCAGAGTAACGGAGTCCGTCTGTGTCATCAATCTGAGAGAGAGGATACATGGTATAAATATATGGAATTTATGTGAAATCACTTCAGGAGAAAATGAGTGTGGAGAGGTTGAAACTCCCGAAGCCCGAAGTCCTCGAAGTGGATCTACACCGTAGATCTGGGAGAAGAGATCGACCGTTAGATCAAGCCAAGGGTGGAAGTTATGGCATGGTATGAAGGACAGAGAACTCCCAAAGCTCCGAAGTTTAGAGTAATCCAGACCATCCATCAAAAGGGACCCGTGTCAGCAGATTGTCTTGTTCAGGATTTAGATGTTCAAAATAATTAGTGTGTGTTGAGGCGAGAACTCCCGAAGCCCGAAGCTCTGAAGCCTCGAAGAACTGAAGTGGTGAGTCATGATATTATCACATGGAGGTGACATGGACCTCTCCTATACCTGTCACGTGCCCCCACTTGGAATGTTGTTAGTTGTACTATGTGGGCCCTGAGGTTACATGACATAGTTAAAGGTCGAAGGACCCACACTAGAGTTGATCACAATACATCAATATCGACATCCAGGAGGCATTGCGGGGACCCAAGTTGCATGAGAGTTAATTTCCCAAGGTGGTCCTCCAATCCAAACCATGGTTTTAGCATGGGGTTACGTGTCAGCGTCAAAGGAATGGCGGGACGAAAGGAAGGTTACTCCAAACCGTCGATGCATGCCCCTACAATTTGAAACGCATTAAGTGATGTGACTATTCGATATCCTAGTTAAAGTATGGAAACAATGGGTCCAGTGGATGCATGGCACTAGTTGTGAAGTCTAGAGACTTGACACTCTAGAAGAATGGTTCATAAGGGAACAAAAGGAAGAACTTTCAAAAGTTTCGTAACGCCGAGGTGACAAGACGTAATGACATCACCAAAGGTGACATGGAAGTGTTCGGAGATTAACGGTTCAGGGTGTTAGGGGTGTGCGGATGTAAAATCCTCTGAAGTCTTGAAGCTCTAAAGATTCAAAGTCCTGGAACTAAGATGCCTAAGGTTCCATAGTGAGTGCCATCCATTGGATGCTGAGTAGTCATGGACTGTTGATCCACCCTACTTCACGAGTTCAACAATCCAAAACTTCGAGATATTTGTTGTGAAGTGCTTGAAAAATTATGAAGCCGGAGGCTTGAAGTCCTGAATAAGTGCCTATCGACTTAGCGCTTGGCCACAACCCATGGTTGCATGGGTTGGGGGATTAGAGAAAGGGGCTAGTGCCCGAAAAATTATTGCAAAACAAAGCAGAACTTAGAAATAAAAGATCTGCAGGGATTCTTGATTGCTCGAGAACCGCATAATGAAATCTGAAAGTTTTCTTGAATCATATTGGTTTATGAATACTGTGGAATTTGTTAAGGACTGATGGCTTGACAAATTTCGGTTGACTACACATTGTGTTTGCAGAGTTAATGATTGTCAGAACCAAACTGAAATGGAGGGGGCACATAATGCTTCCAATTCAGAGAATGAAGCTAGAGGAATGGATGTCCATTTGGGAGTTGAAGGATCAAAATCCAATGTGCATGGAGAAGAGATAGATAATTAGGGAGACATGATGAAAATCATTGAAAGGTTGCAGAATGATGTCTAAAGTCACCGAGTGGATAACAAAAAGCTCATGAAATCCAGGGAACAATAGGGAGAATTCAACATAAAGTTGATACAAAGCCTGGAAAGGATAGAAAATAAATTGGATAAGGAGAGTGACTCCACTAAACCAGGAAGTCACAGGTCTCCTGACGAGAAGAGGAAATCAAGGAGTGTTGGAAGACACCATCATCACTCCCAAGGGAACTCCAAGAGGAGGGCACACAGTATTTCAAGCCCATCTCCTACCAGAAAGGATATGAGATATGAAGTGGATGAACTAAAGGGTGAAATGAATAAGATTAAACCTCCTACGTTTGATGGAGAATACAAGAAGGAGGAAGATGTTGAGACATGGCTTCTTGGCATGAGGAAATATTTCCAACTGTAGAATTATTCCTTGCATGCAGAAGGAAGAATTGCAATGTATCAACTGAAAGGAAAGGAATTCATGTGGTGGGATCAACTTGTGTAGGTGAAACACATTAAAGAGAAAATTGTTACTTGGAAGGAATTCAAGAAGTATTTCGAAAAGAAATACTTGACTAAGAGATACTATGACATAAATATGAAAGAGTTCTTTGAACTCAAGCTTGGTAGCATGACCATTGATGAATGTGAATGAAGGTTTTTGGAATTGTTGAAGTACGTCCCTTTCATCAAAGATGAGACTGTCAAAATTCAAAGGTATCTGAGTAGACTACC
Source organism: Picea engelmannii (assembly GCA_009831015.1). Classification (NCBI taxonomy): domain Eukaryota; kingdom Viridiplantae; phylum Streptophyta; class Pinopsida; order Pinales; family Pinaceae; genus Picea; species Picea engelmannii. The sequence continues at coordinate 857,640 of ML780110.1, forward strand.
ATCTCCCATCAGTGATAAGATCCAGTATGATGATCCTAAAACTATGGAAGAAACTATAAGGAGAGAAAAATGCTTATATGAGCAACAGAGAGAAAAGACCACTTTTTAGAAGGCTTGGGAAGACAAGAAGAAATTCAAGATGGATCAGAGGAAGAAGGGAACTAATCCATCATTTTTCATAAATATCACTCAAGAACAACTAGGTTTTAGAGAACCTAGGAAGGCTGAACTAGGTGGGAAAATTCCAAGACAACCACCTATGGAATGTTGGGGTTGTAAAGGAAATAATAGGTATAGAGATTGCCCCCACAGAAATGACAAAGTGACAGTTGTCGACAATGTTCAAAAAGAATAAATAGTGGAAGACATGGACAGTAGAATACCAAGGATCTATGAAGCCCTGGACAACAAGCAAGCAGATTATCAATCACATATTATTGAAGTGGAAGGTATGATCAACAACCAAACCATTACTATTTTAATTGATTCAGGGGCTAGTCATAGTTATATATATCCTATAATGGTGGAAAGTTTTCATTTTCCAAGAAACAAGCATGGAAAATCTTGGTTATCTCAGCTAGATACAGGAACCAAAAGAAAAGTTACTGAGTTGGTTAAGTCCTATCCAGCGGACATGAACGAGCCGGGCACAAGGGCTAAATTGAACATCTTACCTTTAGGTTCCTATGACTGTCTAATTGGGATGGATTGGTTGGACCAACACCATGCTATATTATACTGTCATAACAAGGCATTCACTTTCTTGGACAAAGAAGGAAATCAGAGAACAATCCAAGGAATTCCCAAAGCAGTCGCTATTCTAGAAATCTCAGCAATGCAGTTGAAGAAGTGCTACATGAAAGGCTATCGAATATTTGTAGCTCACATGGAAGAAGCACCTAAGGATAAGGTGTCAAATATTGAAGACCATGCAGTATTAAAATATTTTTAAGATGTATTCCAGGAGGTACCCAGACTAGCCCCGAAGAGAGATATTGATTTCTCTATAAATCTGATGCCTGGAGTAGCTCTAGTGTCAAAAATTATTACATAATGAGTACACTAGAGCTGAAAGAGATGCAATTGCAGCTTGAAGAACTTTTGAAGAAGGGGTATATACACCCAAGTGTGTCACCTTGGGGTGTCGTAGTCCTATTCGTGAATAAGAAAGATGGGACATTGAGATTGTGCATCGATTTCAGACAGTTGAACAAAGTGACTATTAAGAACAAGTATCCTTTGCCAAGGATCAATGATCTCTTTGATCAGTTGAAGGATGCCAAGATATTTTCAAAAATAGATCTTAGGTCAGGGTACCACCAGGTAAGGATAAAGGATGAAGACATTAACAAGACCACCTTCATAACAAGGTATGGTCATTATGAATTCACAGTGGTGCCATTTGGGTTATCAAACACACTCGTTGTTTTCATGTGCCTAATGAATGGTGTATTCAGAGAATATCTATACAAGTTTGTCATAGTATTTTTGGATGACATCCTAGTGTATTCTAAGTTGGAGAAAGAGCATGAACATCATCTGAGGATGGTGCTGCAAGTTCTAAGATAGAACCAACTGTATGCCAAATTGAGCAATTGCTTATTCTATAAAAAACAAATCCATTATTTGGGACATATCATTTCAAAAGATGGGATAAATGTGGAGCCTGAGAAGATAGAAGCCATTAGAGAATGGTCAGCGCCGAAGAATGTGACAGAATTCAGATCCTTTATAGGTCTATCTAGCTATTACAGAAGGTTCATTGCAGTGTTCTCAAGGATAGCTCACCCCATCACTTCCTTGCAAAGGAAGGAGAAGAAATTTAAATGGATAGAAGAATGTGAGAGAAGCTTCCAACAATTGAAGGAGTTGTTAACCAATGCTCCAATCCCAAGGATTACAGATCCAAACGAAGATTTTGTGGTGTGTACAGATGCATGAAAAGAAGGACCAGGGGAGTCCTTAGCCAAGATGGGTTTGTAATATGTTATGAGTCCAGGAAGCTGAAGGATCATGAAAGGAACTATGAAACTCATGATTTGGAGTTGGAATCCATAGTGCACACTCTGAATAAATGGAGACTTTACCTCATGGGAAAGAGGTTTGAACTGAGGACAGACCATAATGGTCTGAAGCATTTGTTTTATCAACCAACCTTGAATGCTAGGCAGAGTATATGGTTGGAATTCCTTTGTGAGTACGACTTCGATATCAAGAATATCAATGGAAAGGAGAATAAAGTGGTTGATTCACTTAATAGAAGAGTGCATGAACTACATGCTACGACCATTAGCATGTATCAAACTGATATTAAAGGCATAATTTTGGAAGCTGCAAATGCAGATTTGCAGTACATGGAATTGGTAGCAAAGCTACAACAAGGTAATATGCTATAGAAAGTGGAAGATTATAAATTGGAAGCTAGTGGAACACTCCTATACAAAAATAGAATTTATGTACCCAATTTCTAGGAATTGAGAATTATGACCTTGAAAGAAATGCATAATGTGCCTTATGCTGGGCACCCTGGATATCAAAAAACAATGGCAACAATCAAGAGCCATTACTTTTGGCTAGGTATGAAGAAGGAAATTGCATAATACATTGCCAGGTGTATGGAGTGTTAGAAGGTCAAAGCTGAGCATAGGCACCCAATAGGGTTGCTACAACCATTACCCATTCCTGAGTGGAAGTGGGAAGTGGTGACAATGGATTTCATCACAGGATTACCCAAAACAAATAAGAAACATGATTCCATCATGATAGTGGTGGATAAGCTTACGAAAGCTTCCCATTTTATTCCATTGAAGACTACTCACAAGGCAACTAATGTTGTTGATATCTATATGAGGGAAGTAGCAAAATTGCACGGTATTCCCAAGACAATTGTGTCTGACAGAGACCCAAAATTTACCTTAAAGTTTTGGAAGGGGTTATTCAAAGGGTTCAAAACGAATCTGAACTTCAACACTTCTTATCATCTTGAGTCTGATAGGAAGACAGAGAGGGTGAACCAAGTGATAGAAGATATGCTAAGGATGTATGTGATGGACAAACCAGCTAAATGGGAAGACTACCTACACTTGGTAGAATTTGCTTACAAAAATGGGTATCATGCATCATTGAAAATGAGCCTGTTTGAAGCACTTATGGAAGAAAGTGCAACACCCCAGTAAGCTGGGATAACCCAATTGATAGGGAATTGGTTGGGATAGAGTTGCTCAAGGAAATGAAATAGAAAATGATGAAGATTAAGAAGAATTTGAAGGATGCCCAAGACATGAAGAAAAGTTATGCTGATAAGAACATGACCCACAAGGAGTTTAAAGTGGGTGATCATGTTTTTTTGAAAGTGAAAGCCAACATAAGTTCCCTGAAACTGGAAAACTGTTCCAAGTTGACAACTAGATATTGTGGGCCATTTGAAATCCTAGAAAGGATTGAACCAGTTGCCTGCATCCATGATTGTACATACTGTGTTTCATGTTTCATTGCTTAAGAAATATATACCTAATGCTAATCATGTTATTGATTGGAATGTGATTCAGGTGGAACAAGAAGGCATCTTGCAAGTGAATCCAGTGCACATATTGGACCAGAAAAGAAAACATATCTAGAACTGAGCCATATGGAACATAAAGCTCTAGTGGACCTGGTACGGACCTGAGGACGCGACATGGGAGCATGAGGATGTTATGCGGGATGAATACCCACATATTTTTGAATATTTTGAAAATATTGTTGATCCTATGTAAATAAGTTGCACTAAGGACAATGCAAAAATAAGGGGAGGGGATTGTAATATCCCAAGGGACGAGCCCCAGTTGTATTATGAATTGTAAACATGTTTTGTAGGCTGGTGAGCCAAGAAATTATAAGTTGGTAGGCTTATATGTTAATAGGCTGGAGAGCCTAGGTGTTAAAGACCAGGAGCTTGTTTTGTACATGTAAATATTCATATTATTAATATAAAAACATCGTTGCATTTAGACTGACCACGATAAAAGAGAATGGGGGACTAAGCTCCACTAGAATGGGTAAGGGAGAGGGGGGTGAGAGGTATGAAATAGGGGTTAAGACTAAGGGCTTAAGTCCAAGAGAATACTAATTTTATTATTATTCCAAAAGTTGTTTAAAAGGATATGTTTTTATCCTATGTTCCTGGGGAAAGATGGGGGACTTCCAAAGGAAAGGAACGTGCTTCATGAGAAATAGGTGTCAGCTCAGGCACATGCATAATAAAGGGGGAATTCTTGTTGTTGAGGGAAAGGAAAGCACTAACTCACGACACATAGAGAGGTTCATGCATAGCCAATTCTGGCACTGACGCTCTCACCCATCTTCACTATGCTAGACCAGTCTTCCCCATCTCTCCTCATGAGTTCACTTACGCACTGAGAAAGAACACATCCAACCAATTATGCCATTGCTAAACTCGTGGCCATTGTGCACCTCTGTAATTACTAAGCCATCCCTTTCCTTACCTGAATTGGCTATTGTGGTTTGAAGAAGCGGGTTGTCAAGCCCGTGGTTGAAGAGGCAGGTTGTCAGGCCTATGAGAAAATCTCTCTCTAGGTAAGAGAGGTTATTGTGGATTGAAGAAGCAAGTTATCAGGCTTGTGAGTAACTCTCTCTAGGTGAGAGAGTGTGCCGAGGACGTGAGTTCTCCTAGAGGGAGGCCTGTAGCTACTACATATCTCTGAGAATTATGGTCTTACCTGTTACTGAAGCCCAAGGTAAGGGAGGTGGATTAGCCGATGGAATGTGGGACAATGAAGGTGTATACTCTTGGGGTGGTACAGGCATGTGTGGAATAAGATTATGTGAGAAGTGGGTGTAAGTGGCTCCTGGGAGAGAATCCTTCCTCTTAAATTATGTGACTGTCCTATTGACCTTGCCTAGCCTAGGAATCCCTTGCCCAGTGGATTTTAGTCCCATCTCGGGGGTGACCCACTACTCAGAGTGATGATCAATGTGGTCTAAGGCTAGGAGGTTCATGGAAGGTCTGGACGCAGTTGGTGGTGTTTTCTCGAGTTAAAAGATAAGTATCATTTCCATGCTTAATTATGTATGTTATGCATGTCTAAGATTCTTTAAATGTTATCATGTGTTCCGTTGCATGTAGGAATTACTGTCAATTCCATTTGAGTATGTATGGTAGCAGTAATTCTGTATTATTTATTTAAATTCATTAGAAATGCATGTTATATATATATATATATATGTGTGTGTGTGTGTGTGTGTGTGTGTGTGTGTGTGTATGTATGTTCCTTAGTGGCGTTGCCTGCCTTGTTTGTGTCTAGGGACGTTACAAATTGGTATAAGAGCTAAGTAAAGTTTCCTAATAGTGGAGTTACTCGACCTGTTGGTGGTTGGAGACGTTACATATGAGGCCGATCCCACTTGGGATTTTTTTGTGGATGTGGTAAAGGAACAATATTACCCTATTGGAAACTATGAAGACCAGTATATGAGATGGACCACACTGTGGCAAGAGAGGGGCCAAGGAGTTCTGGAGTTCACCAATACCTTCCATACCTTGTGCACCAAGATAGGTATCAAAGACTCTAAATGACATTTTTTTTTGAAATACCGTGGGGCTCTACACAGATACATGCAAACTGAAATGGATTTTATGGACATCTCATCACTTAGTGCTACTTATTGATATGTTGTTAAAATCGAGAAAAAATTTAAGCACCTGAACAAATGGGAGTTCGGGCCTGTAAATCTGCAACAACCAAAGTATGATAAAGATGGCCCTAACAAAAAGTCTCTTGAAAACTAGTCCAAGCCATAGGAAAAGAAAGGTCACTAGAAGATAAAGAAGGACACCAAAAAATGGTATGATTTCCACAAAATCCCTTGGCACAACACCGATGAATGTCACTCAAAACAGTCATTGGTGGATGAGATCAAAGACAAGGAGCCAAAACTTGATTCATAATATGATTTGAAAAATATTGGTAAAAGACATATCATCGATGTAGACCCCACTGCTATTGTTGTGACCGCAACAATTCAACCTGAAGAACCAATAGATCCTAAAGAGGGGGAGCGCCTTTTTCATTCACAGATGTGGGTGAAGGGTACTCCACTGCATTTTATTGTTGATAGCGGAAGCAAGAAGAACCTCATCTCAACAGAGGTCATCAAACAGTTGGGATTGTGGACAACACCACACCCACAACCATACAACATTGGGTGGCTTCGCCAAGGACGAGATGTTTGTGTCAGCCAATAGTGCCAATTGGCATACATCATCCAACCCTTCAAGGATGAGGTATTATGTGGTGTTTCCCCATTGGATGTCTGTGATGTTCTCTTGGGACAACCATATATGTGGAAGCACTATGCTATCTATGAGTCTCGACCCCGTAGTGTCATTGTTACTCTAGGGGGTCATCTCTACAGGATACCAAAGGTGGTTCTAACCACTGTCCCACCTAAATAGTGCCACAAGGTAGTATCGCATACTACAAAATTTAACTTCTTCACAATCTATTCAAAAGGTGAACAGAAGGATACTGCAACCACTATAGCCTTGGCCCAAGCACTTTTTATTCAACAGAAGCAGGTCGAAAAGACTGCAGCATAGCACAAAGATTCCTTCTTCAAACAAAAATATCATGTAGCTAGATTGGTTTAAAAGTTCCAATCCTTCCAGCCACAGGTTCATGAAAACCTTCAAAAATCTAAGCAGCACAAGCTCTCCAACAAGGTAAACAACTCATAAAGAGGCAGATTTAGCAAACTCTTTTCCCTCTCCCAGGGCACTCAACACAATGGATACCATTTATTATTAAGGAGAGAGGATTGATCCAAGTGGATATCGGTGGCCACCCACCTCTTCCAACTAGCTCAAAACAAATTTATGACAATTTTGGCAATTTACTATTTTTAGCAGTTTTTAACTTCCCAGGCCATTTTGAGGGCCTAAATGAAGGTTTTTCAAGATCTAGCTTCTCAATGATGGCCAAAGGCTCTAATTGAGCACCCAAAATTAATCTGCTCAATGATACCTATCCAACGAGCTATCGTGCGCCCTAATCGGAGATCGTATGCCAAAGTTACGCCCTCGGGAAGTTGATACACCAAACTACCCAAAACGGGGTCCATAAAACTGTTGGGTTTTCATATTCCGGGGTTAGGATTTTGGATTCATTTATGATGAAAAGGCCTTTGGAGCCTCATTGTAAGATCATCTTCTTGTGAATGCGAGTAGCGGACACATCTCTTCTCAGAGATAAGCTACCACCATTCTAGCGAGTCGTTCACTCTGTATTTTTACAGTCTTTGTACATTTTCGATCATTAATAGAAAATTGTGTATTACTGTATCTTTGTGTTTATGGTTGCATCTCTTATACATTTTTGTTATATTATTGGATATCCGAGATATCTATGTACATTTATTTATTATATCTCCACTCTCATTTCGTGACGAAAATAATCTGGATCAACAACAACACATGGGCCAAGAAGAAACCAACAAGAAAAGAGATAAGAAGATAGCAACCACAACCAAGAAAAGGAGGGATACTAATAGGCATTGCAAACATTGTGATGTAGATGGACACACGAAAGAGAAGTGTTGGAAACTTCATCTGAAATTGCATCCAAAATGCCTAAATTCCAAGAGGAAAACAAAGGAAGTTGTTGAGAAAAAAAAAGAAGCAATAGTGATCACCTCTGATCTGGATGAAGCCGCATTTTGCACCACATTGGAATAGTCGAAGGTGAGTGGATATAAACATGAGTTATTCAAAATCAAATTTCAAGTGAAGAACTCGATGGTAAATTCCTTGTTCGACAGTATTTCTCAATGTAATCTAGTTTCTGAAACATTTGTTGATGAGCTTAATCTAGAAACCTATGATCTAGTGCATCCAAGTTCACTAGTATGGTTGCAAGGGAAAATTGTTATGAGAATCACTCGAAGATGTAAAATCAAGTTTTACATTAGTGCCAACTATGTTGATGAGGTAGAATGTGAAGTTGCACCATTGGATTCCTGTGGAGTGATGTTGGGTAGCCCCTACTTGTGGGATATGGATGCTACCTTCTACAGGAGAAAAAAAAAGTACTGCTTGGTCAAGGGTGGCAAGGCACACTTAGTCAAAGCACATCAAGAGAGAGAGAGAGTACAACTCCTCTAGCAATGAAACAAGGGAATACAAGCAAGAAGAAAGCCACCTTCGTCAGCAATGGAATGGTGCATATAAGGAGTAAAATAGAGACCTTATGCTTCTATGTTCTTAATGGTCCAACTTTTGGGGACCAAAATCCTTCAAATGGGGAGGTGAGATCCGAATTGGATCTTGGAAAATATTTGTAAATGTTGTAAATATACATGTTTTTTTTTTTTCATTTTATTTTGTCTTTTGGCATAATGGGAAGGAGAAACAAACAATTGTGATTGTTGGCCTTCCAAGAGCATCCCATTAAAAGTAATGAGAGCAGTAGTGAAGAAGGCATGAGAGAAAGGAGAGATGCAAGGAGAAAGAGGGAAGGAAAACAACATAAATGGGAGCTTGAAGCCTGCTTGAAGTGGAGTGGACAAAGGAGTTAATGTGTCAGTTTGCTTTGAACAAGGGTGTCTCTGAGCCTTGACCTCTACAATTTTGTATTTTCAATGAGTAACAATACACAGAGACTATGTAAAACTCACCCCATTGTAGTTTTCTCCTCAACATAATAAAAATCCCATTTAAATGTTGAATCTATGATTTATTGCAATCTATGCTTTGCAAATTTGGTTTTGAGTTATGACAATGTATGCATACTCCATTGAAGCTTTTTTTTATCTTGTAACTCTCATCCCGAGCGCTCTCTCGTTGCTTGGCCAATTTAAACATACATAGGAAAATTTATACTTACCTAGGCAAATTTTAATTCCTAGGCGAACTTATACTTATCTTGGCAAATTCAGAGACCCATGGGCATTTTTTCTTCATTGTTGAACATCTAAATTTGTCCCTTGTATTTTTTTTATCTGTTGTGGGGAATTAAAATCACTCCTAGATGTTTTTTTAGTTTATGAGGGTCACCAAATCGCCCTACAAACTTTTTCCTTTGTTGTTGTAGATCGAATCTGCCTCTAGATTTTTTTTTCAACTGTTGGTCGACCCATTTCGATTGGGTTACCCTTGAAGTCGATTTTCCTTCATTTTTTTGACCCAACCATCAAATAATTCAACCGAGATTTCCTTTGTTCGACCCAACCATCAAATCAATCAACCTGACTTTCCTTTTGTCAACCCGACCATCAAAGAAATCGACCGAGATTTCCTTTGGTCGACCCAACCATCAAATAATTCGATCGATATTTCCTTTGGCCGAACCAACCACCAAAGAATTCAACCAAGCTTTCCTTTGGTCGAACTGACCATCAAAGAAATCGATTGAGATTTCCTTTGGTCGACCCGACCATCAAATAATTCGACTGGGCCTTCCTTTGGTTGACCCAACCATCAAAGCATTCAATTAAGGTTCCATTTTGTCGACCCAACAATTGGAGAATTCGACTGGTCATACATAAGGATGACTCGACTAGTAGGCATATTGCAAGGATTATAACCAGATGAAACAGAGAAATATAGAAATAAAATTTGTATTCCACAGTAGAATCCATGTTGGTGAGATGGACAGGCCATAGGCCTACCATTTATGGATCAAAATTACTAGAAGGTTATGCTTCTAGAAGTTTCCTCCTCCATAATGTTCTTAGGTGGTTGATAGCACTATATAAATGGGTTTAAGAAATGTATTGGGGAAGTCAAGAAGTATTGTATTTGGAGCAGTATCCCATTAAGAGGTTTCCTCCTCGAAGAGGCAAGTGAACATTGTTAAGAACCAAATATCAATATAGCATAGAAAAACCTTAGAAAAAGTACTCAACGCCTTGAAAAAGAGTTAATTTCAGATAATAAGCCTCTTCGAGGGGGCAACCTCCTTTTACCCCACTTAAATGTTCAAGTACAAGATGA
>ML780110.1:892081-907328 GCA_009831015.1 Picea engelmannii
CCTCCTTTGAATAGTACCCCTACCCCTTCTTTTATAGGCTAGAAGGAGCTAGGGTTTTAGACGAACTCTCGGCCATGCATGGCTAGGAGTTCCAGTTAACTGACCCAAAGCTTTTCGTCCCGGTGGAAACTTTCCTGATTTTTTTCTTTGTTAGGTAAACACTGGTTGTAGTGGTCCAACCCGCGTTCCAACGCGTGCAATAGAAGGCCAGCAAGCGTTCCAACACGCCCAGTGATAGGTTAGGGCATGGGTTGCTTAATTTAAGTGGTTTTTTCAAGGTTTTATTCAGCATGGCTTTGGCAATGAAGGGCAATAGTTGGCCTGATGCCAGGTAAGCATGGATAGTGCAATTTAGGGTTATAACAAATAGGTTAAACGCCTACCCACTTGTAGATCTTCTGCGATCCATATCTCCAGCCCAGTCTGCATCAACAAAACCATGTATGTCCAGAACTCTATCCAATCCTGGTCTTCCTTGGTAGCACAATCCATAATTGGTAGTGCCATGAAGATACCTGAAGACCCTCTTTACTGTTGTCCAATGATCCTTCCCTGGTTTTGACATATACCTTCTCAAAACTCCCACTGCATGTGCAATGTTCGGTCTAGTACAGACCATTGCATACATCAAACTGCCAACTGCACTAGCATACGAAACATGGGACATGTCCTCTTCTTCTTCCTGTGTCTTGGGACATTGATCTGTAGATAAATTTACACCTATAGGAATAGGAACCTTGATTGGTTTACTTCCATTCATATTAAACCTCTGCAATATCGTCTCAACATATTTTCTCTGATTCAACCAGAGTTTCCTGTTTGCACGATCTCTTTTAATCTCCATTCCTAGAATGAAGTTAGCAACACCGAGATCCTTCATGTCAAATTTGGAGGATAGCTGCGATTTCACCTCCTTGATAACATCCATGTTATTTCCTACCAACAACATGTCATCAACATACAACACTACATAAATGAAGTGATTACCAACCTGCTTGGAATATACACAGTGATCAACCCTGCTTATTACAAATCCCAATCTAAGGATGTATGTGTCAAAATTTTGGTACCACATCCTAGGTGATTGCTTCAAACCATATAGTGACTTCTTTAGCTTACAAACCAACTCTTTCTTTCCCTTCACTACAAATCCTCCTGGTTGCTTCATGTAGATTTCTTCTTCCAGATCCCCATGTAGGAATGTTGTCTTCACATCCATTTTTTCCACTTCAAGATCAAAAGAAACAATAATAGATAAAAGAAATATAATAGAAGTTAATTTAGTAACAGGAGAAAAAATCTCACCAAAGTCAATTCCCTCTACCTGGGAATAACCTTTTTCTACTAACCGAGCTTTGTATTTCTCCACTTTACCTTGTGCATTAAACTTCTTCTTAAACAACCATTTGCTGCTAACAGATTTTCTTCCAGCTGGGAACTCAACTATATCCCATGCCTCATTCTTATCCAAGGCATCCATTTCTTCAACCATGGCCTTCTTCCAGAGTTTACTATCCTCTGAATTCACTGCTTCCTTGATAGTTCTGGGATCATCATCAGTAATATATAAAGCAAAATTTGAACGGAAATCGGGTGGACTATACCTCTCTGGTTTCCTTTTATCTCTCACTGATCTCCTCAATACTGGGGTATGAGGTTCTTCTTCTTCTTCTTCTACTTCCTCTTCTTCAGATGATTCATATTTTGCATCATCCAAATCAAGCTCTATTTTCTTAGGTTTTTCTTGTGTTGGTAGGAATTTCTGTTTGGACACATCTTTTACCTCTCTGAACACAACATCTTGACTGTAAACAATCTTCTTGGTTTCTGGGTTCCAAAGTTTATAACCTTTCACACCATCTTTATAACCAATAAAGATACACTTTTCAACATTTTTATCCAGCTTACTCATATTTTCCTTTGGAACATGTACATAAGCATCACAACCAAATACTCTAAGATGTTGAAGAGAGGGTTTCTTTCTAGACCATATCTCGTGTGGAGTTTTATCATCCAACGCTGGTGAAGGCGATCGATTGATCATGTAACATGTTGTAGCCATTGCCTCTGTCCAGAATTCTTGTCCTAACCCGACACTACTGAGCATGATCCTTGCTTTTTCCATCAGTGTCCTGTTCATCCTTTCTGCAACTCCATTCTGCTGAGGAGTGTATGGAGTAGTCTTCTGCCTTCCTATACCACACTTCTTACAGAATTCTTCAAATTCATTTCCACATAATTATCCATCATTATCTGTTCTCAATACCTTTTTTTTCTTCTCTGTCTGATTTTCTATCAGAGCCTTAAACTCTTTAAATTTATCAAATAATTCTGATTTATTTCTAAGAAAATAAATCCATGTGTTCCTAGAAAAATCATCTATGAATGAAACATAATACACAGATTTACCTAGGGATGGAACAGGAACAGGTCCAAACACATCATTGTGTATCAACTCTAAGATCCCCTTTGCTCTTGTAGCACCAGATGGGAATCTTACTCGATTATGTTTACCATATATGCAATGTTCACATAAATCAAAATCCAGAGTGCAATTAGACATACCTTCAACCATACCTTTACAATGTAGTGTTCAAAGGCCCTTTTCTCCAATATGTCTAAGTCTTTGATGCCACAACATGGTCTTCTTTCTAGGGACAATATTGGTCTTGTCTTCTTTATTTCTCTATTCAAGGACAACAAAACTGTTACACCCATTAGTATAAGTGCTTCCCAACAACTTGTATAGAGTTCCACACCGAACTCCCCTCATCAACACCATTGCTCCTCGTACCATCTTGCAAGTGTTCTTTCCAAATATAGTATCCACTCCTGTATCATCCAACTTGCTTACAAATATTAGGCTCCTGGCAAGTTTTGGAATGTGCAGAACCCCAGGGAGAGTTCTAATCCTTCCATCTTTTAGCAACAACTTAAACCTTCCACATCCCATGATTTTTGTTGTCGAGTCATCTCCTAGGAATACATCACCACCATCATATTTTTCATATTCAAAGAACCACTCCATGTGAGGAGTCATATGGTATGAAGCACCTGAGTCGATCAACCATACATCACGATATGCATGTGTACTTGTAGATGCCAGGTAAACATCACCTCCTTATTCAGTGGAGGTTTTTGCCTCTGTGGAAGAGGTACTATCAGATCCCTTTGTTTTTTCAACCTTCTTAGACTTGCAATCTTTCTTATAATGCCCTGTTTTACCACACTTCCAACATTTCCTCAAAGATTTTCCTGAAGACTTAGATTTACCTGTAGATTTAGATCTCCACCCCGAAGGCTTACCAGGGTTCCTGTCTTGGGTATGCCCTCTTACAAATAAAGCATCTATGCTGTGACCATCCATGCTTTTTTGCCTCATCTCTTCAGATAACAAGGATGCAACTACATCCTCATACTTCAATGTAGATTGAGTGGTACTACCTATTGCTACAACCAAATTATCCCAAGAGTCTAACAAATAACATAACAAAGTAATACACTTATCTTCTTCTGCAATCGTAATATTAATAGAGACAAGTTGACTTACCAGAGTATTAAAAGCATTTAGATGTTTTGTCACAAAATCTCCATCTTGCATCCTAAGATGATACAACTTCTTTCGAAGAAACAACTTGTTTACCAGGGACTTTGATTGATATAAATTCCCCAACTTATCCCATAGTTCCTTGGCTGTAGATTCTCCTGAGACATTCAACAAAACCGAATCTACCAGGTAGAGTCAAATAATACTCACTCTTCTATCCAACTTCTCCCAATCTTCCTTCGACAAACCAGTAGCTGGTGTACTAGTAGTTTGTGTACTAGTAGGTTGGGTACCAGTAGCATGTGTTCTAGTAGATGGTGTACCAGTAGGCTGCCTACCAAGATCCACAACGATCCATTGTTCTTTTTCTACAAGAAGGTCCTCCATCTTGAGCTTCCATAGCTCAAAGTTTTTACCGTTGAACTTCTTTATCTCGATTCTAGATGAGCTCTCCATTCCTCTTTCTATACTCGAATCTCCACTACAAAAGATCCCACTAAACCCAAGTTTATCACAGACCCAAGATAAACTTGATCTATTAAGACCGAGCCAAACCCTCAACAGCAAAGGCATCCCTATGAAGCCAAAAAAGACCTCTGATACCACATGTAAGTTTTAAACCTATGAAGTAAAGCAATGCATATAGATTCTTAATAAAAATATAATTTAATCAATGGCTCATTCAAATAGTACACAAAGATTTATACTGGAAACCCTCAACTAGGAAAACCTTTATTATATTCATTATATCGAATTTCACCATTCACCATACAATATATATACAATATTTTTAGGTATTCCGTAGATACCAAAACCCTAATCCCTTAATCCAGGATTAATTTAAAAAACCACTAAAAATAGCAAAAACCGCCCAAAAAAAAAATTTCGGGGCACTGCCCCGAACGCTGCGGGTAACCAGGTTGGGCATACCTGCACCCCCCCAGGACCCCCCTAGGAAAGCACCCGATGCACATGACATAAACATAGCACTACTATGATGGATCGTTAGACACAGTTGTCATATCTGACACACCCACACACACACATGCAAAGAATATAACACATACCCAACATGCCCATGGGTTTACCCATGTTTAGGCCCTTTTTGTAATGTATAAATGGAATTCTAGGCAATGTAAGAAAGGAGAGGCTTGGTACCTAGCCAAAGTGCTGAGTGAAAATTGTAAATTCTTTGTGCATGCTATATTGAGAACTTGTAGAGCTAAGATCAAGTGACTGTAAGAGACTATGTAAAGGCTTTGTGCCATAATCTAGCCCGGGGAAGGAGGATCTATCGAAGTGTGTGCAAGTCTCCTGTCCTATGCAGAGTAGGATCTTGTGGCTTTGTGCATGTAGAATATTGACAGAATACAATAAAAGAGAAGAAGAGTTGGTGGACATAGCCCCAGGCTGGGGGTGAACCACGTATATCCTGTGTTATGGTTGCTTGCGCATTATGGTTGTTTCATTGATCATATGATTAATGCTTAGTGCGTTGATGTATGCTTAGATGAATTTGATATGATAAGATTAGTGCTGAATAATATGAATGAATGCTAGATCTAACCAATGTGAATGTGCTTAGTGCTTGAATATACTATATCTGGGTGAATACTGCGTTGATCTGTTGTTAGGGTTTACCCGCGCTGTAAATTAAGGTTGAATACTAATGGTCTATAACTGCTAAGTGATCTGTTAAGGTGTTACAGTCACAGATCTATGTCCCAGCTAGGGTTGTAGACATCTGATTCCTGCAACCACCCCTACCTCTACCTCCGGTGAGACTGAATCTGCTTTGCAGTTGTTGCCGAAAGGGCCGGTAGTTAGGGTTTTGTTGGTGCATTGTTGAAGCATTGAACCCTGGGTCTACCCATGTGCCAACAAACCCTTAGTGACGAGGAAGAGAGATAAACTAGAGATATCATAGACTACCAGGAGGGAAAAGATGAAAGTGCATATTATCAGAAGGGAAATGAGAAGAGATCGGGTGAAGATCTCACAGACTGCCAGGAGGGAAGGACATAAATTTTATCTTTCCAGGTGGGAAAGGAAGAGGAGGAGAGACTATATGAAAGTCTCGGGAACTTAGAGGTGAGTTCAGATCAGCTAGGAATGATGACCTAGGAGGAGGATCAAAGGTCCATTATGATAATTGGAGGAATCAAAATATTCCTTCCAAGCACCCCAATAAAGGCCAGTGCAAGTATTTCACACGAGGAGGTGATGCAAGAGGCATCTGAGGAAGAGGCCATGGGACCAAATATTTTTAAAGTTAAAAATTTGTGTATTACAGGTGGAGAAGATGAAAGACATCCAATGAAGACTATCATGAAGGAGGAGCTTGAGAAGACATTGATATATTCCCAAGTGGAGATGAGAGAAGAATAGGAGCACTCAGACCAGATGCTCACTCCAAGGAAAGAACTAAATTTGTTGGAGGATTGGTAAAGAAATTGAGGGATAGAAGAAGACTGCCCGAGGGATGCAGTTGTGAAGAATGAAGAAGAATTATAGCCTGAGGAGTAGCTAGAAAACACTGAATTTGTGTCAACACATGGACATGATATGAGAGCAGAAAAACTAGTAGAAGGTGATCTATCAGAGGAGATAACTAAGAAACAACTCAACGACATTGCTGTAGAAATGAAATATGTAGTGCAGTGGAAATTTAATGCCATAGGAGATGAAAATAGAATGGGAGATAAAATTGATCTTCTCTTTGATTTGTGGGAAGGAGTGGAAGCCATGAGATAAAGGTTAATGGCGCAGAGCCAATGCATCCAACAGGTTAAGTTGGAAATTGATGAATAGGAGATAAAGCAGTTGAACATACTACAAAAGAGGATCCAGCCCATAGACCAACTGGATGAGAATATTTAAGAGACAACAAGGTTGATGCTAACATCAACATAGGAGGTAGTGAGCAGCATAGAGAGGTGGAATAGAGAAGATCCTGGAGCAACAAAAACAAGGAAGAGGAGCAAATGGACAACTCTAAAGTGAAGTATGGGACCCTAGAAAATCTCAACGGCAGCAGCAGGGGAGCCATGAGTAGGAGCTCATGATTTTTCCATCATGTGAGTATGATGCAGGAGAATCACTCCACCTCAGCAACATGCCAAAAAGACAGCGCATCCGTGCACTAGGAAGGAGCAGATCCCAAAGAAGGATGCACAGTCCTTTCAAATTTCAGGCATAAATTTAAAATTTAATGAGATAAATGTTTGGAGGCTCAAGGAAAGTTAAGACAATTCCTTTGAGCAAGCCATGTGTAATGTCACCTTTAATGGCTAGCAGGTAGATATATTTAGGCCTGATTCAGACTAGTGATCAATTAAATGAAATTGATTATAAATTAATGCGAGTAGGTAGTTGGAGGGAAGGCACGATAAGCACCCCTTTTGTAAAAATCTCTTGCATTGAAAATTCATTAGTCAGTTAAAGAGGAGAAGAGAGGAGAGAAAAAAAGTGTTGAAGACTCGGTTGTAGTCCATCCTTTGTAAAAATTTGTACTGAACCATTCAAATTAATACAAAGACCAATTTTTCATGTTCATGAGTTTTTTATCTGTTTTATGTGAATGTTTACTTTATGGATTATTTCTGTGTATATGTTTAGGAATTCCATAGATGCATATATGTTTCCCTTTGCAGGAATCAAATAATTTTCTATACTTGTAGTTTTATGAGTGTTCAAGGCTCTCAAGATAGTGCAAGGAGTGTACACCAAATTTAGTGAAAACTCCGTGAAGCCAACACAAGGAGTGCGTTTAGAACTTTGTTTCGAGTTTAGAGAAGAGCATGCCAGGTGGGAACACCAAAAAAATTCCTAAAAATTAGAAGGGAGTATTGTGCAAGGAGTGCACCTCAGAGTTTTTTAACACTCTGAGGAAGATTGTGCAAGAGGAGGCACGCCAGAGTTACTGAACACTCTGAGGAAGGAAGCTCTGCAAGTAGTGCATCGAGAAGGCACAATGATTATGCAATGACTCTATTTTGAGTTATGTCATAAGGTTTCCAAGAGGGCACAACAGGAGATAACTACTCGGAGGAGAAGTAGTGTAAGAGTGCATAGAATCCCTGTGCAAGGCATGCAATGGGCCAACACTTGGAAAGTGTTGAAGAATTCCCAAGGAAGACAGAGTGCAAGGACTGCGTAGTAGATTTCATAAGTCACAAATCTCAGGAGGAAGAGAATAGGAAACCAAGGGCTACTGAACAAAACAAAGGGACTAAACCCTTTGAATTTTGAGTCAGTTAAAATCTCAAGAGAGATAGTGCATTCGTGCACATAGTCTCTACAAGGTGTGCAGAGGAGGGGAACCTTTCAGGTTTCTATTTTTAGAGACAACATTGAGAGCGCACAAGAATATTTTCGAGAAAATATTTAAGTCTAGAGTATTTAGAAATTCAGAGGAAACAAGGAGAGTGTTGAAGGAACACACTGATTTTGTTCATGAGCTCAGGAGGAAGAGTACAGAGTGTGCAGGATGTGAACTTGTTGCAGGTTCCAAGCTCAAAAGATACAACACATGAAAAGGCCAAGTCACTAGTCCTGCAGAAGGAGAACGAAAGGCCGAGTCGTTTAAAGCTCAAAGAGAACCTTCATTAGAAGGAAAGCATGACCATAGACAAAGGAGAAAGCTACAGGCGTCATTGGATCAATTGTGGTAGAAGATATGGACCATTGGATTAGAGTCCATATGGAAGGAGGAGCATGTAGGAGGAGAAAAAATATCATCCGTTAGATCTGTGCATGAGCTACAAAAACCATCGGATCGAGGTAAGGTGTGCAAAGTTTAATCCTTGGAATCCTTCAGACTTCATGAGTCCAGAATTTTTCATACTCAAGTGTAGAGGAGACAAGTCTCACAAAGTCCTGAAGTCCGAAGAGAATCACAACCATCCATCAGTAAGGACATGTGTCAGTAGATAAGGTAGGGTCTGGAATTTTATCTCTCTGAAGGAACAGAGGTGAAAGTACCCTAGACTGAGAGTTCTCAAAGGTTGAAATCCATCTTGGTCATCCATTTGAGAGGGACACATGGCACCAGATATTGTAGTCCAGAGGTTAGTTACTCCGAAACACTAGAGGTGAGAGATGCATTGGGTTGAGCATTCCCAAAGGCCCAAAGGCCGAAGCCAATCCTGTCCGTTGGTTGGAGAGGACATGTGGAAGTAGATCTAGGGGTTAGGAGGGATATCATTCTAAAAGAATTATTTTGAGCTGAGTCGAGAGCTTTCGAAGAGTTGGGAGTCGGAGTAAATCTCGGTCGTTGATCGAGAGAGATATGTGGCATCATATCCCAAAGTCCGAAGACTTGACACTCCGGGGGAAATCAAGGTGTAGTGTGTGACAACTCTCGAAGCTCCAAAGGCCAGAGAAAATTGTAACCATATCCACCAGTGATATGTCGTGCTAGATCTAGAGGCCCAGAGGTTGGATACTCCAGAGGTTTCGTTGGAAGGAGAATTGGAGTCTCCCGGAGGCTAGATTCCCGAAGCAGATCACAACCATCAAATCTTAGGGATGTGTGGAGAACTGATTTCAGTGGATGTGTGGAACTAAATATGGAGGTATGGAGGTTTGATACTCCAAAGGAAATACAGGTTGAAGTAGCTAGGAATCCTGAAGGCCGAAGTCCTGAAGAGGATCCTAGCTGTTGGTTGCTGGAAGCATTGTGGTCCGCTGATATGTTACTCTTCGGAGGTTCGCCAGTTCGAAAATCTGGGGGGGACTTGAGGTATAGTTCTCTGAAATAATCCAAAGCTCAGAGCTGCAAAGTTTATTGAGATTCGTCGATCTGTGGTGACACAAGAAGCATCAGATCCAATTCAGGGTTTGACTCTCCGGGGTCATAGAGTGTCAGAGCGGTGGAAATCTCTAGAGCCTGGATACATTGTGAGATGTCAATATTGACGGGTGTTATGAGCCTTTGATTTTCTCTAGTTTTTGACAGTTTGTCAGTTCAACACTCTAATGGACCTGGGGAGCAGAGCTTTGAAAATCTCTGAAGCTAAGAGTCTCAAAGTTGTCTGAGCCATAGATTTCAATAGAGGTTTTGAACCATCGATTCTCAGAGTTGTTTAAGATTTCGCCCATTCATATGTTTGGAGGTTTGGAGGTGTAGTGCTGCAGGATACTCTGAAGCCCAGAGTTTGGAGTTAGTGTGAGTTGTTGATATCGGATCAATGAGGACCATTGATCCTTGCCTATGTTTGGGACGTCACCCATTCGACCACTCAAAGGAGTGAGGTGTTGAAGTGTTGAAATTCCTGGAGTGCCTAGATTTGAGCCCATTCTCATATGCATATTTCATCTGGGGAAAAGGGGATCATACCCAAAATTTGATTTGCAAAGGAATCAAGTGGTTTAGCCCACGGTTTTAGCCCAGAGTCACATGGAGGACTCTGCTAGAGTGTTAAAACCCTCGTGAACTTGATTTCACGTGCAGGGAACAAGAAAGAGACACGTGGCATATGAAATTTTGGGTTTAGCAGGAACCAGTGAGTCGCTTTGGCTCCCGAATTCAAAACAATCCTAGACCGGGAGGTCTTGCGGACCCCAAGAGAGGGTGGGGGGTCTGCATCATTTTTCGTTTCAAGGAAATAAATGGGGAATGGAGTGATGAGAGGATACATATTCTTCTTCCAAAAAAAAATCTATATGATCTATATCCCCCATAGTAAAGAAATATATGGACTTATGGAGTTCAATTAAACCATTAACATGTTCAACATTTTCATTTAAATCCAAATCAACATGTGAAGAAATATTAAAATGTTATTTATATTCTTCATCCAATGGTTTGTATGTTTCATTAATAAGAGAAACTAGGAAGGAAATCAAATCATGGTTAGAGGTCATATTATCCAAAGGAAAGCTACAACAAATATGAGTAAATATGACAAAAAAACTTCAAGGGATTCATCTCTGTTCTTCTTAAGCTCTAAAATTTCTGCACACAAATTATCACAATCATAATTCTTAAAAGAATGCAAAAATTCACGCATAAATTATTCTCATGTGTGATTAGAGGCAGTCGGAAAAGTCTCACACCAACTCTTGACCCAGCCTTAAAAAGTGGGAGTGAACAACTTGCAAATGGTGTTTCCATCAGTAAGTTTGTGAGAACCACAAAATTTCCAAAAATTAAAATCATTTTCATATGCAGAGATTTCACTCTTGCCATAAAACCTAAGTTGTGACAAGAAATGTAAAATATTTCTAGGAGTTTTGGGAGGTATAGTGCCAAAAAAACACCTCCATAAAGGGATATGGGATGAAGCCATTAGTAAATTAAAAAAAAAAAAAATAAGAATGACCCCACATGATTAGCTTGTCATATGGCCCTCCTTCTAGCACCATTTTTGTTGATGGGTCCGAATGGCTTGTCAAGCAGATTAGGGAGAACACTCGATGGAAGGTCCTAATCAGAGCTACTCTCATTTGGAGTAGTGTTTCTCGTGAGTATATGGGCCTCGCTGCCGCTCAAAATTAAAAGAATAAAAATGGGAAAGACAATGAACTGCTCCCCAAAGAGTTCTAAATAATTCTAAGACCAATCTAACTAAAGGAAACTAATATAATATAACTACTTCTGATCTATCCCAGGAGAAAAACTAATATAAATGAGTATAGTGAAAGAAAATATCTAGACAATAGAATTAGTTCATGACAGTCCAGACATGTTAGCACAATAATATTACAGAAATCATCTCAAATATTTGAAGAAGAAATCTGTAAAATCATCCCTGCATTCATAAGAAATCATAATAGCATAAGGATTCTAGATACTAAACACATAAACAGTTCACATGATCAATACCCCAAAAAATCAATCAACATATACAAGTGTAGAATAGTCCCAGAGGAATTTGCAAACAGTTGTGACTTCAAAATGCCTCATGCTCTTTATTACTTAAAAGTAAAAGTACCAATTTTTTTACAAAGAGAAAAAGTCCTCTCTCCATGCTATGAGTTCTCTTTTGTAAGACAAGAGAGAGACTCATCTCATTCTCATGATTGTTCATTTCATTTTATTTCCATTTCTTTTCTCACATTTCAAAAATGAACATGTGAGCATTACAAAGAGAAACTGAATGAACTCATGAGTCATTATTTTAGTCCTCGGACAATTTACAAATGGCATTCATTTAAAAAACAATCATTGACTCGGTCCATTTGCGTTATCTTTTGTTCCTCAAAATGTTTTGGGTGTCTCTATATTATTCCTATTGATTAAGATTCTTCTGGATTCTACTCCTCTGTCTCAACTTTCCATTGAGCTATCATTGGCTCAATTATGTTTCTTGTATCTTGAGATATGACTTCTTGAAGTCCACCTAGTTGGTTCTTCAATTAGATCTGAGTTCTACCTATGTTTTGCATTTTTGGACCTTTTATGCTTTCAATTTTATACACATTTTTATCCCAACCTTTTCTTCTCTCCTACATATTTCCATCGAGCCCTCCTGGGCCTGATTTCATCACCCGTAGCTCCAGATATGGTTTTTTGAAGTTTGCATGGGAAATCCCCCCCCNTGGTATGTTGTTTTTCAAATTTTTTGATCTCTTCTGTTAAATTTTTATCCTGGATACATATACCATTGTGTTCCTTTGATCGATATATTTCCAATGAGGTATCATGGGCCTCATTCTCACACATGTAGAAAAAGTTATGACTGTTTAAAAATTGTCACTCATCAACCATTGATCAAGCCCATGGGTTAATCTGGACCATTGATTCTTGAGCCTGCAAAAGAAAAATTCCACCCGCATAATAGATCAACACTTAGCAATGTTATGACCTAATCCCTATAGATAATTTGATTCAACACCTAGGCAACATGGTACCCATGACTTGCAACATAATCTTCTCTAATTTTCCCCTTTTATTTATTTTTTGTCTTTTAAACAATAGAAGAATAATTAAAAATAAAACAAAATCATAAAAATAAATTAAAATAAAACTAAGAAAATTATTTACATTATTTTACATTTATTTACAATTATTATCAAAATTAACAAAAACTAATTACTCACATTAACAAAAAATAAAAACTACCAAGGTTAAAACCAATAAAATATTAACAATTATCCTATCCCCTGCTAGATTTGAACTCATGACCTCTAAGGAAGAAACATACGTTTTTAACCATTAAGTCAATTTGCGTTTCTTGTTTACTTATTTTACGAGAAACTATTAATACATAAAAATAAAAAAATGGAACTAAATAAAAAATAAATTAATAATGAAAATAAACAAACCCCCAGATGGCGTGTTAGTGCGATCCATGAGTCCCAAAGAAAAGATGACATCTGCCACCACTCCGTGGACCATGTGACTGGCACATACCACCTCCACTCAACCCTTTTTACTCCTTGATTAACTCTGCAATTCTTCATTTCTCCACGATCCTTACTAACTTCTCTAGTATGCCCCTCATTGGCTTCTCGACCTAGAGATGGAGGAAGTACGCCAACCAACCCTTCCATGCCTTTGTGCATTCACTCCCCAGTCTCATTCTTATGGTGATTCTCCACTACATTGTTTGCAAACCTCACTCTTTACTATCTGTATCTCCTACACTGGGTCAGTGTCTCTGGTTCCCTTCTTTGTTTTCTTTCTCTCACCTCTGCCTTACCTCCATGCATGCATGGTTATGCCTCAGCTTTGAGGAAAGCCAAAGCGAGGCTCTCTTTGGTACGAAAGAAAAGAAGCTATGGCTAGACAATGCTCGCCCAACCTCGTTGCACCCCCTAGCTCCTTGCCCTCATATTCCACTCACTCCTCCCTATCTCAACATGGTATTCCACCTCTATCATCGTCGTGGGCCTACAGGGTAGAGTGGTTTGATCTTGAGGGAAACTTGTTCGGCTATGCTCCTGGCCCCCTCCAAGACGTCGCGCCATCTTCTCAGTCATCCCTGACACAACCATATTTTCCCCTACCCTCTGCTCCCTTTCCACCACCCTCTCCCCCTGCTCCCTTTCCACCACCCTCTCCCCCTGCTCTGTCACCTTCTATCCCCTTCGCTCCCTCGATGGCACCACCCTCCTTCCCCATGCCTTTTTTGGAGGAGCTCAACGCTCAATTGGAAGAGATCACTGAACAAGTGGAAGAGATTACATTCCAACCTCATCTCTACTTGGACCGTGCTTCGTGTGCTTCATGTTCGTGTGATTCGTGTTCAAGGTTCCGAGAATCAGTCTCGATTCTCTAGGATGTGGTTTTTCCATTCGTAAATACATTGACGACCTCCTCTTTTGCCTGGAGCACATCGACCAACGCATGAATTAAATTGAATCTCTGCTTTCATTCATGCTCCAACCCCTACACTCATCTGACTTGGGTGCCACTACACCAACATCTTCGAGAGCATTACTTGCTCCAACTCAATGGGTGGCTACCGAATATGATGTGGCTATAGAACGAGATGTGGGCAAGCGAGTTGGGGGAGCTGAGGACAACAATGAGAGTCAGGAACCATGACAGTCAGAACGCACATAGGTGTCTGATTGCATCTCTTTTTTTCAAAATAATAAATGTTTGTTGCATGTCAGAGTCCAGCACACTCATTTTTTGTGTCAAACAGGCGACAATCTTCTCGCATTTTTTGTGTCTATCTGGGGATAATATTTTTTTTATAGTCTGCATGCATGGGTCGGTCGAATTGGTTTCCCCATGGGGTGATTCAGACAATGATGTATAATTTTCAGTGTCACACAAGGACAAGAGTCGGGCTGAATTGGTTTCCCTTCGGGGCAATTCAACAAATTCATATCTCTGATATCATAGATAATACTATAATTTTTCTCCATAAAAGATAATTTAAAATTTCTTACTTAAAATAAATAAATAAACAAAAATTAAATTAATAAAAAGGTAATAAAAGTAAATAAATAATAAATAACATTAAATAAATGAAATAAACAAAATAAATAAAGAATAAATTATGAAATAAAATAAAATAAATAAGAACAAAAAACAATTAAAAAATGAAAAAAAAAAGATAATACACCCCCCAATGCACATGGGAATGCGTGCATGGAGGTTTTGTCACGGCATGTGCATATATATAGGGGGCATATATATTGATTTTTTTAATTAAAATTTTATTTTTATTATTTTTATTATTATTATTATTATAATTACTTTATTTTTTTATTTAATCAATTATAATGGGTAAAACATAGGATGAAACCCCTTTTTGGAATATATATATATGAAGAATATGAAGATTTAAAATGAAAAAATGAATATATGTATAAAATGACAAGTCTTAGAGTGAATTATTTTGAATTAATGTAAAAAGAAATTAAATAATTTACAAAATTAATTAAAATCAAATCAAATATCATACATGAAATAAAATCAAATAAAATCAAAATATTTACAAAATAACAAAAAATAAAAATAAAGAAAATAAAATAAATATACAAAATCAAAATTAAAATCAATTATTTATACAAATATTTACAAAATAAAGAAAAATAAATAAAAAATAAAATGATTTAATTATAATTACAAAGTGGGAAAATTTAGAGGTATTTAGGTAAGACAGGGTTCCATGCCTCCTAGGTTTGGCCGGGAGAAGCTCCAAGGTAATGTTAGCCATCAGATCTATCAGAAGAGAGATCTCGATCATTCGTCGGAGTGGGGTAGTCATCAGAAGATGACAATCATAGGTCTTGAGA